>CAUYQG010102645.1:0-46506 GCA_963574415.1 Tarsius wallacei
TCGGGAAGGTGCAGGAGCATTCGAACCCTTGTCACGCCCTTCTCTAGGGGCTATGATAATATGGACAGACATTAAGGGGTCTCTGTGTCACAGGATCTCCAAGACATCCACAGGTGGCCGATAAGGAAGTCACAGCAGTCATGAGCAACATCTCCAAGAAAAGGATTTAAGCCAGGGCTTTGGAGGGCTACGACACCACACTCACCTAGAGTGTCGGCCCACTCCCTGTCTGTGGGGGGTGAAGCTTTCTTAAATAAATCTTATCTTCTTTCACCTCTGTGTGTTGCAATTCTTTGCATTCACTCGGATCTCTGGGTTCCCAGCACGCACCTCCAGCTTGCCGGCTCCGGCGGTGCTTCGTCTCCCCTCACCTCTCTCTCTCCATCCATACACCCTCATCCTGTCCGTACCCTAACAATGCTAAAAAAAAAAATGCCAGGCAGGTTGTTCACACCAATAATCCAAGTACTTTGGTAGGCCAACGTAGGAGAATCACTGGAGGCCAAGAGTTCAAGACCAGTCTGGGCAACATAGTGATACCACCATCTCTATAAAAAAAAATAAGCAAAATAGCCAGTTGTGGTGGTTCATGCCTGTAGTTACCACTACTCGGGAGGCTGAGGCAGAAGGATCCCCTGAGCCCAGAAGTTTAAGGCTGCAGTGAACCAAGACCACACCATTGCATTCCAGCCTGGCCAAGTGAGCGAGAACTTGTGTCAAAAAAAATTCTAGAAAATTATTATTTGAACATCAGAATTTCTTGTCCTCAGATATTTGTTGTAAACATTTGTTCGTTTTTATGATAAGACTCTGGGTAACGAGTAGTACTATCTTATGATTTGGTTTTTTAGAAATGACACACATACACACAAATGATCAACATTTGATTCTTGCTTAGTATGTCCCAAGAGTGAACACACAGTTACAATTATAATCTAAGCTTGGTTGTGTATAAGATACATTTTTCCCAACTAAATGGATGTGAAGGGTCATCTCACTGAGGTTTTTGATGACTAAACTCTGACCTTTTATCTTTACCTCTCCAAATTCTTAACTAAGGGGCCAGGAGAGACAAGCTTTTATTAACTATTTAATGTGATTTACTTTCCCTCCTGGCTCTGCCATAGCATCACACAACAGATAAAGAAGGAAAATCCAAGTATTTCTGGACCCTGTAAAGCTGTCTTTGGGGGACTCTGGACACTTACCTGCTCTCTGTGAAGCCTGCCCCCACCCTCGGAGCTTCATCTGCATATCAAGAAACTTGGTTCCCATATCACTCCTCAAGCTGCCTTTTCCTGTATTGCTTTAAGAATTCCTTAGATAAGGGTACCTGCATAATCAACGTTTGTATACCTAACCCCGAATTGTACCCCACATCTTTAAAAGAAAAAAAAAGAAATTAAAAGACCTCATTTCGAACGTTTAAAAAACAGAACTCCTTAGATAACTCTAGCTGACTCATTGTCAGAAAAATCTTTGGATCCTCAGATAGCCTGTGGTCTCCCCCCAACCCCATTTAGAAATATCCTGGCTTCCAGGATCCAACCACTGTAAATCTCACGTGTATTGACTTACGGTTTCTTGTAACTTCTGTTCTCCTAGACTGTATATAACCAAGCTGCAATTCAACCACAGAGGGCACACATTCTCAGGACCTGCTGGAGGGAGATGCTACAGGCCTAGGTGACTCACACTTGGCTCAGAATAAATCATCTTATGTATTTTACAGAGTTTAGCATCTTTCAGCAACATCTTCATCTGAATTTCCCTGACTCTAATGATACTGAGAAGAATTCACAAGTTTATTGCCTTCTTATGCTTCCTCTTCTGAGAAATATCTGTTCTGTTCATATCTTTTGTCCATTTTCTGTATTCTTTTCTTATTGACCTGTAATGTTCTTTTCATATTCTTGACACTAATCCTTCATTGTTGTGTGTATTGAAAATATCTTCTTCTAGTAAGTTATCATTTCAATTTATTGAAGGTATATTTTAATTTACAAAGTGCCGGGCAAGGTTTTCTGTTTCTTTGCATGTTTGTTTTAGATTTGATAAGAAACATTAATCCCAATTTTCAGAGGACTCACTTTAAGGGCTCCCTGTACCAATTATCTTTAGATAACTAGGAAATTCTGGAGTTCAAAATCAGCACAGTAACAAAATGCTGATAAATTTCTACTCTGACTTTTTCCTGTCAGTATTCTTAATCAGCCTGAAGAAATAACTCAATCTTTTTTGGAGACAGACCAGATTAGATATACTTAACAGGGTTAGTGTTTCCCTCACATTATATTTTTGTGTCATAAAATTGATGCCTCTGTCAACGACCTTCAAGTTACTCTAAGTTCCTTGTTGGAAATTAGAAAACACTGTAGTTGCACCACCTCTGCAATTAAAAATGATCAATTAGAAACCAGGAATTAGAGCCCAGCCTGGGCAACATAGCGAGACAACCTGTCTTTACAAAAAAAAATTAAAAAATTAGCCTGGCATGGTGGCATGCGCCTACACTCTGAGCTACTCAAGAGGCTAAGGTGGAAGAATCACCCGAGCCCAGGAGGTCGAGGCTACAGTGAACCATGATCATACTACTGCACTCCAGCCTGAATGACAGAGAAAAAAGATTAAGTTAGCCATTTTCTAAGAAGATACCTAGAAGAAACCAACCTTATCATCTTAGTCTCCAATGTGGAAAAAAAATATGATCTTTATGAAAATTCTGTAAGTGCATTGGATTTTATTCACTATCATGTACTCAAAATTTTTTTTTCTGCATCTGGAAGAAAAACCAAGTTAGACCCCTACCTCACAGCACGTAAAAAAATAAATTCCTGATGGAGTAAAGTTCCAAATAGACAAATAAAACAATATAAGAAGAAAATACAGAACATTTTCATAAAATCTGTGAGAGACTCTCCTAGTAAGCAGGCATGAAAGTAAAAGAGAGTAAGGAGCTCCAACAACATCTCTTCTTTTGTTTTTTAGAGCGCAATCTTCCTGATCCGCTCAATTAAAAGTTAATAAGCAATAAGGACATTGACCTGCCAACAAAAGAGAACAGGATAGATCCTGAATTGGCTAATTTGGGGTTTATTACATCCTTGAGGTCCCAGGCTCCATCTTGTTACTCTGCCATCCTCATCTCTTTGGTTTTTAACCTTGAGCTTGACCCAAGCTGCTCAAGCTGCTACCAGCACAGCATCCTCCCTCGACAATGTCCAGAGGCGAAAGGAGGAAAGACAGCATTCCACGGGTCCCTCTTAAGACTGTGATAAGACTGTGAAACTGTCTCTAGACTTCCCTTCTCAGAACCCGCTTCCACTCCCATGGGAATCCCTTCACATCTCATTGGACATAACTCCATCAAAAGCCTATACCTAAGCCATAGAACTAGCAGGCTTAAATGCATCCAGATTTCCCCTCTGGGGCTAAGGAGAACCCACTACCCCCCTGTGCCACCTCCCACCCCACCCCCCACCCGCCCAACCTGCCCCCAAGCCCCCCTGCAGTCCTGATGCTCATAGCTGACTCTGTTAACACAGAAAACGGGAAAATGGCTGTTGGGTACGCAACCCACAGGACCTGCCATGGATCATATAAAATCCCCTCCTCAATATAAACAAATAATTACTGAACTTAGAATATGTGCCAAGCTGCCTTCTAGAAGCTCACAGGCTAGTACCAGAGTCAGCAGAGTTTTTCTGTAAAAGGCCACATGACAAGTATTTTAGGCTTTGAGTGTCATTTGTTTCCTTGCACAAGTACTCAACTCTGCTTCTGCAACTTAAAAGTTGCTGTAGAGATTATGTAAAGAAATGGAGATAGTCGTGCACTAATAAAACTTTATAAAAATAGGGGGTAGGCGAGATTTTGACCCAAGGACTGTAGTTTGTGAATCCTTACTCTGGTGGAAGGATAGGCATATAAATCAATATCTCACACTGGCTGGAGACACAAATTGTCTGGTAAACCCAGGGTTTGAGCAAGCTATGTACTTTCCAGTTGACCACAGTTCCGATTCCCTGTTGTCTTACGCCATGCTGCTCATCACACTTTCTGTCATGATTCTGAGTAAAAGCAAAGACTGTTTCACCCAGAGTTCTAGGAAGCATGCGCTTGCTTACTCATGGCATCTTTAGAGACAGATTTTTCTGTACATAGACTTCATTATCAAATACCATGTAATGAAACTATTTGTTCCACTGTGATCCTTGGTATACTTTGGGACTACAGAAACACACACATACTCTCTATGTTTCAACATTTGGGCTCTGTTCTCTAGGCATGAAAGAGGAGCTCAGGCTAGTTCTTTCTCTGGAGTGATCAGCCGTGGCCCCTGTTGACAAGCTTCGTGGTAACCCAAGCCCTGCATTCTGCTGACGAGCCACACTCCCGTGGTCTATGAGCTCAGTGGAATCCCTCAATAGAATTATACCCTTTTATTGAGTCCTGAACCATATATTATCATGAATACTAAACCAGTGCAAATGGGCCGTCCCCTCTGCCTTCGTGTTAGACAAAGCCTTGAGCAACTGCCCTTCTCTCCAGAGAACGTGTTTTCTTTGGCATTGAGTTCTGCTGAAACCTCACGTGCCTGGGTCCTTCTGGACTTTGCCTCCAGGCTCTGTGCTTGGCTGGCTCCGACTCATGTCAGTGTCTGGGGTCATTTGAACAAGGACCATGGGGACTATCGACAAGCCAAGGCGAGAGACCAGAAACAGACGCTTCTCTCACGGCCTCAAAAGGAAGCAGCCCTGCTGACACCTTGAGCTCAAATTTTTAGTCTCTGGAACTGTAAGACAAGAACTTTCTTATGTTTGTAGCACTTTGTTATGACAGCCCTGTATTATGGTAGAGTAATGCAGTCTGATAAAACATTTTGGGAAGGGAGGTCTAGAGACTAGAAATTATCAAGAGCCATTCCAGTCTTTACCAACATCTCTTCCAGAGTATTGAGGGGATCTGATTCACAATCCACACCAACACCCAAACTGCCACCTTTCCCCACGGCTCTCCGTCTCAACTTCCCTTCCCACCCAGAGTCCTCAGCGGATCCTCTCCTCCTGCCCAGCCCTAACTTCTCATCAAAACTGCTCCCAGTCATGGCCAAGTCCTCAGAAGCAAGTGCAACAAAAGCTAAGACTGGCAGATGGGACTTTATCAAACTCTAAAGGTTTTGCACAACAAAAGAAACCCTCAAAAGAATAAGGAGGCCACCAATGGAATGGAAAAAAAATCTTTGCAAGCTATGCATATGACAAAGGTCTAACATCCAGGATCTACAACGAGCTCAAATGAATTTATAGGAAAAAAAACAAACAATCCCATTTAAAAGTGGACAAAGGACATGAACAGATACTTTTTAAAGAAAGGCATTTGAGCAGCCAGCAAAACATGAAGAAATGCTCAACCTCACTAATCATCAGAGAAATGCAAATCAAAACTACACCGGTAAGGATGGCTATTATTAAAAAGAAAAAAACCCACAAAAACAGGTGCTGGCACAGCTGCAGAGAAAAGGAATGCTTCTACACTGTTGGTGGTATAAGTTAGTTCAGCCTTTGTGGAAGGCAGTGTGGTGACTTCTCAAAGAACTAAAAATTAAACTTCCATAAGACCCAGCAATCCCCCTACTGGAGGAACATACATCATTCTACAAAAAGACACCTGCACACGTATGTTTATTGCCGCACTATTCACAATAACAAAAACATGGAAACAACCCAGATGCCCATCGAAAATAGACCAGATAAAGAAAATGTGATACATGTATATGACGGACTATTACGCAGTCATGAAAACAAACAAGGTCCTGGCCTTTGCAGCACATGGATGCTGCTCTGAAGACAATCATACTAAGTGAACTATCACAGAAACAAAGAACTGAAGACCTCATGTTCTTACTCATAAGTGGGCCCTGATCACTGGTCATGTGAGCACAAGGGTGGAATCCGCAGGCACTGGACACAGCTAGGGGAGGAAGGAGGGCACGGGGCAACACACTGGTTACCAGGTCCATCATCAGGGAGAGAGTGGGCCAGCTAGAAGCCCAAACTTAACTCGCAGGCAACCTACTTATATAGTAAATCCCCACTTGTATCCTACAACTCTAAAATAAATAAATAGATGATAGATAGATAGATAGACAGATAGATAAACGACTGCTCACAAAATTCTAGCACAAGATTCCTTACTCCACCCTCCACACCCTTGTCCTGGGTCTGTTCTCGTTTTGTCTCCCATGGTTCCTTAACTTTCTGGTGCTCTCCACTGCCCCCTCTCCCCAGGGGTTGCCCCATTAGAATACAGGTCCAGAGCCCCTGCTGTTCCCTCAGAAGAGAGAGAGGCAGAGCCTGAGAAGTCAGGGGTGAAACTCCTGTGCCTCCCTCTGTCTCCCCATCCCTCTCTTCCTTTCTCCCTCTCTTCCCCCTCTCTTTCCCTCTCTTTCTCTCTCTCCCTCTTGTTTCTCTTTCCTTCCCCTCCCCCCAAAGAGAGGGTATGGGAGCAGGAATAGAAAAGCAATTTTATTTCTTATGCATGTATTTTCACACACACATTTTAAAACTTTCCACAATAACTGCCATGAAGGCGGAAACTGCATCTTGTCCATTTTGACATCCTTGGAGTCTAGAGCTGACCACTTTGCACAAAAGTAAGACAAACTGATAACAAAGGCTTGCCCAAGACCCTGAATCCTTGCTCTGTAATCAGTGATCAAGCATTCTTCCCACATCATCCACAAGCTTCATCCACACTGAAGTGAAACATTCTGGTCTGTCTTAAGCTTTGGTTGACATCTGTCATGAGTGACTGGTGACATTTTTCCATTCTTCATCACTCCTAAAAATGGACTTGCTCCTGCTAACAAGGACTCACCAGCCTAAGGTGGCCAGGAGCATAGGTGAGGGACGGCGTGGCCAGGAGCACTGCTGAGGGAGGGCACAGCCAGGAGCACAGGGGAGGGAGGGCACAGCCAGGAGCACAGGGGAGGAAGGGCCTGGGTGAGAGCACAGGTGAATTAGGGCTGGGCAGAAGCACAGGTGAGGGAGGGCCTGGCCAGGTTAGGGATGGCTGGGCAGAAGCACAGGTGAGGAAAGGGGCAGCTAGGACCACAGGTGAGGGAGGGGCGGCCAGGAGCAGAGGTGAGGGAGGATCTGACCAGGAGCATAGGTGAGGATTCATCAGGGAGATGTGCAGGGAAGGGGGAGGAGCAGCTGCCACTTGGGGGCGCTGCTCCCCACAGTCGCTAGCATGGACAGCAGAATCCCCTTCTGCCAGAAGCATGTTCCATCAGTGACACCATCCTACAAGGGATGCAGGAAAGCAGAGTGGAAGTGTCTCCCCGAGACCAGGGGAGGCCAAGAGGCTAGGACTTCGCCAAAGCCTGCAAGCTTCTGGGGGAGGAGACCGTGGTTAATTCCACTTTGTACTTCTTGTCTCCTCTCTAGCCTCTACCTTCAAGCTCCTAGACTAGGACCAGACACTCTGAGAAGCTGTGTGGTTGTTTGGTTGTTTGTTTGGTTGGTTGGTTGGTTGGTTGGTTGGTTGGCTGGCTGGCTGACTGTGACTGCCCTGGGGTCAGTGAATCCAATGGCAGCAGGTTGCCCATCCATTCCCCTTGCACCCAGGCCTAAAGCCAGAGCTAGTTGCAAGAGAAAAGTACACATGAGGAGATGCTCTCACCTGGGGTTCTGTCTGGTCCTCCCTGCCCTCCCATGCTCAATCCACCTGGGCTAGTCGATGTGGCTCAAGGCCCTCAACACCTCCATGCCATCTCCACTGAGATGCTACCCACCTTGAGCCTGATAACGTATTTTTCCTGAAGAAACCACATTTAATCTGTTGGAAGACATTATCAGCCTAGGTAATATAGTGAGACTTCCACCTCTTAAAAAAAAAAGCCAATTATAGTGGTACTCAGCTGCAAGTCCCAGCTACTTGGGAGGCTGAGATGGGAGAATCACTTGAGCCCAGGAGTTCGAGGCTGCTGTGAGCTACAATCGTGCTACTACTCTCCAGCCTGGGCAACAAGAGTAAGACCCTAGCTCAAAAAAAGAAAGAAAGAAACATTATATTCTGTTAGAAATCATTTTAAGACATCACGGACTGACAGACATTGCGAAAGGGGGACAAGCTGTTTATGAAAGGGATGTGTACAACAGTTCCATTTCACACAAATATATCTGTGCTCACAGTCTTAAAATTGGAAGAATTCATACCAAGATGCTGGCAAAAGTCTTGGTTTTTTTCTTTCTGATTATCTGGGGATTCTAAATATTTTTCAATGAATCTGCATTATTTTTGAAATAAGAAGGGGGGACATAAACTAATTTGTTTAAGCAATGGTCTATGATGAATTAAGATGTTTGAAATTTTATTCAAAAGTATTTTTGTGCCCGTGTTAGTGAGGGTTGCTAAGGAACCATGTGCTGCAAATTAGGACTAATCCCAACTATAGCAAAAGGGTAAAAACCAAAGCCCACAGTCAGGTAGACAGATGTCTGTGCATAGAAGAGATCACAGGTCCCATGTCTCATTTTGCTGGTCCTTCTTTCCCAGCTCACATGGAAGAGAATGATGGTTTCTTCCCAAGCATAAATACTGAGGGTTGAGGACAGAAGGACAAAGGCCCAAGATAACCAGGAGTCTCTCTAGAGAAGAGTCAGACAGGAGAGAAACCAGTGAGGACCTACATTCACCTGACACCATATGCAAGGCACAGGGCTCAGCACTGATTCAATTCTCTCAAAACTTTGAAAAGGCAGGGCTGTTGTCATCCCCTTTTTACAGGCAAGGACACTGAGACAGAAAGAGTTAGATGACTTGCACCAGGTCACACTGCTGATAAGTGTCAGAACTGTCCTATGAACCAGACAGCCTGATTCCAGAAGCTGAGAGCTTAACCATTAAATGGCACTGACCATAGGAGGCAGGTGGAGAGCTTCATGCAGGTCAGAGAGCGGGAATAAGACTCAAGGGCAGTTTTCAAGGCCAAAGTCAGAGAGTCGGTATCGGCCTTTCAAAGCAGAATGACAGATAGAGATGGGAAAAGATGGGGAGCCATGAGAAGCCAGACTGCCCAGACCATCGCCGACACATTGTGTTTTCCCAGAATAGAGAGAAAAGGATTAGCTCTTTTGATGGCATTTATTTTATTAATCTCTGCCAGGTTTATAGTTTCTATAATGCACGTGTTGTCTGATGTTTATGTTTCTCCTGCTTAATAAAGGAGCTGTGTGCTGAGTGTGTCCAAGTGTGTGTGCACACCCATATGTGAGTGTTTTGTATGTGTGTCTGTACATGTGTGCATGCTTGTGACAGACACACTTTGTGTGCGCATGTGTGTGTGCATGCTTGTGCATGTGAACGCCTTGCATGTGTGCATGCTTATGGTAGGTACACATGTGTGCATGTGTGTGCTTGTGGTTTGGTATACATGTGTGCACATGCATGTGAGTGTGCATGCTTGTGCATGTGAGTGTCTTGCATGTGTGCATGCTTGTGGTATGTACATGTGTGTGCATGTGTGTGAATGTGTGTGCATGTGTGTGCTTGTGGTTGGTATACATGTGGGTGCATGTATGTGACTGTACTTATGCCTATGAGTGTGCTTGTGGGGGGTGTGTATGTATGCATGTGTGTGCTTGTGGTAGGCACACATGTGTTTACATGTATGAGTTTGCTTGTGCATGTCTGTGCATGTGTATGTGTTTGTGACAGGCTTGTGTGTGCACATGTGTGTGAGTGTGCTTGTGCATGTGAGTTTTCATGTGTGTGTGTTCGTGGTAGTTACATGTGTGTGCACATGTGTGTACGAGCATGCTTGTGAATGTGAGTGTACGTGTGTGCATGCTGTGGCACACACGTGTGTGTGCACATGTGTGTGAGTGTGCTTGTGCTTGTGAGTGTCTGCATGTGTGCGCACTTGTGGCAGGCATACGTGTGTGTGCACATGTATATGTGAGTGTGCTTTTGCATGTGAGTGTCTTGCATGTATGCATGCTTGTGGTAGGCACACATGTGTGCACGTGTGTGAATGTGCTTATGCATGTGTGTGCTTATGGTAGGTAAGCATATGTACACACGTACGTGAATGTGCTTGTGCATGTGAGTGTGGTTGTGCATGTGAGCATGAATTTGTGCTTGTGGTAGGCACACGTGTATTCACATGCATGTGTTTGCTTGTGCATGTGCCTGTGCATGTGTGCATGCTTGTGACAGACATGTGTGCACATATGTATGTGAGTGTGCCTGTGCATGTGGGTTTGCATATGTGTGTGCTTGTGGTAGTTACACGTGTGTGCACATGTGTGTGAGTGTGCTCATGCATGTGAGCATGTGTGTGTGCACACTTTGTAGCAAGCACGTGGGTGTACATGTGTGTGCTTATGCATGTGTGCATACTTGTGGTAGGTACACATGTGTGTCCATGTGTGTTTGCTTGTGCATGCTTGTGGTATGCATGTTGTGTGTGGGTGTGCATGTGTGTTGTGCATGCTTGTGATAAGTACACATGTGTGTGCATGTGTGTGCTTGTACATATATCTGTGCATGTGTGCATGTTTGTGATTTGCACATGCATGAGTGTGCATGTGTGTGCTTGTAGGTAGGGGACATGGATGCATGCATGTATGTCCACATCAGTGTGTGTCCATGGATGTGCACATGTGGTTGAGTGGCAACACCCATGAGAAGCCAGACTGCCCAGACCATCACCGACACATTGTGTTTTCCCAGAAGCCACCTGGTCTAAATGCCTGCAAAATTCCTCAGCAGAAATAAACAGCCTCCGAATCCGGCCTTCAGCCTGCACCGGAAGCCACCACAGATGTCCCCTTTGTCTCCTTGTGCACCAACAGGGCCGCAAACAGAGGAGCTCAGCCCAAGCTGTTGACCAACTGACAGCAAGCAGGGATGTGGCCAGCCAGGTCAGAGACCTCTGCCAGGGACACTGCAAGTGGCCACTTTTCTGGGCCCAATGAATCGCCATCCATACACTCCTGAGAGATTTAAAAGAAAAAAGTGTGCTTATTCCCTCTCCTTCTGCAGATGCACAAGGTATCCATGACTGTCCACTGTCAAGTGCTGGCCCAGGCAGCAGGGGCAGCCCCATGTGGCCCATGGTCACTGGGGGCTAAGAGGGAGGCCGCATCCCCAGAGCCTCCTCATCAAGCGTCAAAATGGACCCGCACATTTGTGAGGTGGAGTGAGGGTCACAGGCCCAAGTCTGTTCCCCATATGGTACCATTCATGACCCCTTGGGAGGGCATCCCTCTTTCTGAGGTTTTCTTGGAAGCAAACAGCAGGAAAGCAAAACCTGATAGAAACATCTTAGCATGCAGGGGTCTTTGTTGTCTAATCCTAATGTCATCAATAATCTCAGAGCATACTGCAAGCACTAAAAACAAACTGATCTGAAGCCTTTACTGGATTCAAGGCAGCAAGCAAAACTTTCCCTTGGGGCAGCTTCTGGGAGGTTTCACCTTGGTGTGACCATAGAATCACTCAGAAAACAGGTAAAAAGGGGAGGGGCCCTGAAGCACAGTCTCCTACAGATGGGCAAAGGAGCAATAAAGAAGCCCCACCCCATAGGCCAGTCAGGGTTCATGTCTGTAAGCCCAGCACTCTGAGAGGCAAAGGCAGGAGCATCGCTTGAGCCCAGGAGGTCAAGACCAGCCTGGGCTACACAGTGAGACCACGTCTCTACAAAAAATCAAAAAATTAGCCAGACGTGGTGTTGCACACCTATAGTTCCAGCTACTCAGGAGGCTGAGACAAGGAGATCACCTGAGCGCGGGAGGTCAAGGCTGTGGTAAGCCGTGATCATGCCACCGCACTCTAGCCTGGGCAACAGAGTAAGATCCCCAACTCAACAACAACAAACAACAAAAAGTGCCACCCCCTCCAGGGAGATCCTTGCCCCACCTTTAAAGCTAGAAAACCCTGGATCTCTCCCAAGGTGATGGAGCCAAGTATAAGAAACATAAAGCACATTGCAGGAATGGAGCCAACCGAGCAATTGGGTTATTTTATTTCTTATTTTCGAGTTGTGGAGTACATGGATATGAGGATTTGCTACACAAGGAAATTACAGGTGACGGTTGGGCTTCTAGAGAGCCCTCTCTACCCCGGTAGTGGACTGGGTACTGGTAGTACCCAGTGTATGATTGTGTGCCCCTTATCTTCCCCTCCCTCCCTTTCCCTGTTAGCGGTGTCCAGTGTCAGGTGTTTCCACCTTTGTGTCCATGTGCCCAGTGTTTAGGGCCCGCTTATGAGTGAGAACATGCATTATTCAGTTTTTTGTTTCTGTGACAGTTCACTTAGAATGATGGTCTCCAGCTGCATCCATGTTGCTGCAAAGGACACGATTCTGTTCTTTTATATGGCTGTGTAGTAGTCCACATTTTCTTTATCCAGTCCACTTTTGATGGGCATCTAAATTGGGTCCATGTTTTTTGCTATTGTGAACAGTGCTGCAATGAACCTTTGTGTGCAGGTGTCTTTTTGGTAGAGCAATTTGTGCCCAGAAGTGGGACTGCTGGATCATAAGGGTTTTTTTTTAAGCATCCAGAAGACAGGTGCCCATTCCCCAAGAAGATAAGTTGCAGAGTACTGTGGCTAGCTCACACAAGGCATGCTGGGCTGGGGGCAGGTATGGGGGCTGATTATTAGCGTCCAAGGAAAGAGAGTGCCATCTACGAGTGAATGACTGCTGAAATTGTCGCTGAGCACAAAAATCATTCGTTCACTCCAGATACCTTGTTGACATCTGCTCTGGACCAGGCCCTGGGTTGCATGCTTTCTGGATGTGAGTGGGTAACACCAGCCAATTAGCTCACCACACAAAGAATGAATAAGAACTCTGATCCTCCTCCGGCCATCTCTTTCCACCCTCCTGAGGGAGGCCAGCCTCTCTCCCTTCAGCCTTCCACACTTCGTCCATTCCTGCAGAGCCAACACTGCCCAATCTTCTCTTTTCAGAGGTGAGAGACGGAGGCCCAGAAAGATCAGGTCTTTCCACAAGCCAGGGGCAGAGGCAGGACTAGACCCCAGATCTCCTGCTGTCTGAGTCATGGATGGCACCATTTTCCCAGCAGGGACTGCCCCCGGGCAGATGTCTGGAAGGAGGAAACACTGCCTGGCTCTTGGTGTTCCTCAAATTATGCACAGTAAGGCTGACCCTGAAAACACCCAGTCCTAAGTGGGGTGGCATCCCAGACTGGAGCTGTCTCCTTTTCTCATCTGATTCCTGGACCCCTTATCCCTCAGGCAGTGCGTGCTCCCAGATCCCAACACTTCTTGAGGCCTGCATGCCAAGAACTGAAGTTTTAAATGCCTTAAATGCCATGCTAATGAAGCCAGGCTTTATTCTGCAAGACGGTGTGTGGGGTTTGCGGGGAGTGGGGCCTGGGGTTAACAGAGGTCAGATTTGCATCTTAGAGCCCCAACAGGGAATAGTTCCAGTAGGAGGGGACAAGAGCCAAACTGAGACCAAACCATGCCAGTCACAGATTCCAGAAATATTCTTATATTTAAAAATAAATTATCACCAGGTATGGTGGCTCACGCCTATAATCCCAGCACTTTGGGAGGCTGAGGCAGGAGGATTTCTTGAGCCCAGGAGTTCACGAATTAGCTGGGCTTGGTGGTGTATGCCTATAGTCCCAGCTCCTTGGGAGGCAAAGGTGGGAGGATCGCCTGAGCCCAAGAGGTCGAGGCTGTGGTAAGCTGTGATCATGCCACCGCATTTCAGCCTGGATGACAGAATGAGACCCCGACTTAAAAAACAGCAAATAAAGAATAATCTCCTGGAGCTGGGTGGAGGTGATGGCTGCACAACAATGTGAATAGACTTAATGCCACTGAACTGTGCACTTAAAAATAGTTAAAATGGTAAATTTTATGTTTTGTAGGTTTTACCACAATTAAAAGGAAAAAGAAAAACTCCCCCAACCAAGTAACACTTCTCATATCCACAAGGACAAAAGGCGTAAATGCCAGGTCCACTGTCCCCTCGGTGTCAAATACCATAAAGAATTAAGATGACTGACATTTATTGAGTGCATTTACTGTTTGGATATTGTCTTGAGTACATATATTAACTCATTTAATTCTCACAACAAACCTACCAGGTAGATACTGTTATTACACCCATCCTACAGATGAGAAAACTAGGCCCAGAGAAGTTAAACAGTCACCTCAACACCACATATCTAGTATGGGCAAAGCCAGGATTTGAACCCAGGTGGTCTGGCTTCAGCGCCTTCACGCCTAACACCCTGCACTAAATTGCCTCAACCTAGTTAGATGTGGAATATCTAAATGAGAAGCAAAAGTGCTGTCTACTGACCAGCTAGCCTCCCTATTTGATGATTTGGCTCCACAGAGAACAGAAATCCAGGCGGTGGACTGAATTGTTTCCATGTTCATCCAGATGTCTGGCATCACGTAAGCAAGAGGGGGAGGGGGGAGACACCTAGGAATTAGGGCTCTGTCACCAGGAGAAATACGGTCTTAATGCAAGGTTGTCTTTCACGAATTAACATCCTACCCAACGATGTCTGCTTGACCTCCTAGGATATCTTACTTTTGGGGGGATCCGTTTTCTGAGAGCCTGTTGGTTAACTCAGTGCCCACTCGAGTGGTAATTAACAGACATCCCGACCTTTTCCCTTTCTCCATCCAGTATCAGCTGAAGTCGCATCGGAGTCTTTTTTTTTTTTTTTTGGCCTCACAAGTAACAAAAACCATGCATATTTTAACTTCATCTCTGGGATTAAAGTAAATACATAATTTTGGCAAATTACTCGGAATTACGGGCTAGCAGCATCTGGTTCGGATATTCTCAAGTAAATTATTGGCACGGTCTCTGCCACATTTTTAATTTCAACCAAAATGTTCTCAGAAACATGTGTTTTCTGTCCTGTTTGCATGTTATCAGTTTGAGAGGGCCTCGCACTCTTAAATAGGGGTTTCAGAAATTAGCTGCGACACCTGGGCATGGCCCACGGGCCTTGAGGGCTGCCCCTCCCAGCACCTGGGCAGGCAGCGGCCTGGGCAGCCGCCGGGGCTGTGTGTTCCTGCCCTGGCGCTCAGAACCAGAGAGGCCCGCAGGTACGGTGTGTACACGTCCCTCGCCCTCCGTTCTGCTCCCAAATTACATACCTCGCTTTTATGTCGCGTCCAATATAGCTTCCTTAGCAGTTTCTTCCCCCCTCCTTATTCCACATCAAGAGTACCCAATTACTTTTATAAATACTTGTTTTAAAAATATCACAGTGGTTTCCTGCTGCTTCGAATTCTGAAGGGCTATGCAGGATTTTAGACTCTTATAAATCTTTCAAACAGTTCATATTTTATCAACAAAGTGTGCTTTTTTGTGAAGCCTAAGTATAACTCCTCATCGAGGACTTTTTTTCAATTATTTGACCTTTCCATAATAATGGCAAAATAAAAAGCATTTTTGCCATTTCGAAAGTCATTTGCAATGCCCTCCTCGTGTTCATTAATTCCGCCTCGCCCACCAGCAAGGGTGGTGTTTTTGGTTAAAAGAGAAAGCACGAGGGCTGTCAATTCCAAAACATCCCAGCAGAGGTAAAACAGGGTTATGGACTGGGTCTTTAAAAGAAAATTCCAGGAAGGACTTGGCTTTTGTGAAAACTGAACTGTTCTCTAGCTCAAGGCAGAGACTTCTTGAGTGCATGTTCACTGTGGTCACAGGATCACGTGATGAAAAGTTGCCAGGGACATGTAAGGGGCCAGCCTTCCAGGGAGGTGGCCTCTGGGTCCTAAGTGTGCCACTGTCCTGCACATTGTTTGGATTTATACGGGCATATCTATGGTTTTCCACATGGTAGTTCCAGAGGGATGGCACCTGGAAGGCAAACCCCAGCACAACACACAACCGTGAGCAAGATGCAACTCTAAGCATGACGACAACCAGTCTGAAGCCACCATTCAAACAAGTATCTGGAAGCGCAGGAGCAAGCTGTCAGCCTCAGTCAGCTTCTGCTGCTATAACAAAATGCCTTACACTGGGTGGTTTAGACACAACAGAAATTTACAGATACACCTTGGAGATATGGAGGGCTCAGTTCCAGACCACTGCAATAAGCCAAATATTGCAATACAGCAATTTTTTTCATTTCCTAGTATATATAAAAGTTATGTGTAGCCAGATGTGGTAGCTCACACCTGTAATCCCAGCACTTTGGGAGGCCAAGGTGGGAGGATTGCTTGAGCCCAAGAGCTCAAGACCACTTTGTCAAGACCTTGTCTCCACAAAAAAAAAAAAAATTAAATTAGCTGTGCGCCTGTGGTCCCAGCTACTTGAGAGGCTGAGGCCAGGAGGTAGAGGGTGTGGTGAGCCATGGTCGTGTCACTGCACACTCCAGTCTGGCTAACAGAGTGAGACTCCAACTCAAAAAAAAAAAAAGAAAGAAAAAGAAACAGTGCTACATAACCCCACAAACACTGCATGAGCAAAGTCTTACGAAGCCTTCCAGACAATTCCTGCATTAGGAATGGGTTAGAAGGTACAGTTCTTGGAGGCTGGGTACTCAGAGAAGGCTTCTAGAAAGTGAGTTCTGAGGTAGGCGTCAGAAGAGGCATGTGAGTTAGGTTTTTCCAGAGAAATAGAACCAGCAATATAGTTGATCCTCAAACAGTACAGGTTTGAGCTCTGCAGGTCCACTTACACACGGATTTTTCTCAACAAATATATTGGACATTTTTTGGAGACTTGCAATAATTTGAAAAAATAGCAGATGAGTTGCATAGTCTAGAAATACCCCCAAAAATTAGGCCTGTCATGAATGCACAAAATATTTGTAGATACTATTCTATCATTTACTACCATAAAATATACACAAATCTATTACGAAAAGTTAAAATTTATCAAAGCTTATGCACACAAATATGTACAGACTGTACATGGCACTGCCGCAGTAAACAAAAATGCAAACAAACATAAAGATGCTATATTAAATCATAACTGTGTAACAGTCCATATTGTATAGGACTGTTACTGCTGTGGTGAGCTCAAGTGTTGCACCCTTTAAAATCCCTTGTGACATTAATCTTCTCCATGTTAGCAAGTCATCTCTCCAGGAAATTGCCATCACAGTAAAAAGGGATCTCTGCAGTTCTTGCGTTTTCTGTTTTGTTTTGTTCTTTTCTGCGTCAGAATCTCACTCTGTTGTCCAGGTTGGAGTTCAGTGGCATTTACCCAGGCTGGAGTTCAGTGGCATGCTCACGGCCACTGCAGCCTCCACCTGCTGGGCTCAGGCAATCCTTCTGCATCAGCCTTCCAAGTAGCTGGGACTACAGGTACATGTCACCACGCCTGGCTAATTTTTTTTTTATTTATTGTAGAAACGAGTCTCGCCATGTTGCCCAGACTTGAACCCCTGGGCTCGGGCAATCCTCTCGCCTCCATCTCCCAAAGTGCTGGGATTACAGGTGTGAGTCATTGTGCCCTGCCTTGTGTGGTTTTCATCATGCTTGGTGCAATACCATAAACCTTGAATAACACCAGGGGACCCCATACAAAGTGCCAGTAGTGACACTGAAAATGCTCCCAGGAAGCAGAGAAAAGTCATGACATTACAAGAAAGAGTTGACATATCCTGTAGACTGAGGTCTGCAGCTGCAGGTGCTGCTATTTCAGACAGTTTCATCCTGTAAACAGGTGATATAAACTTATTGTATCAAGAAATACAATTCAGCACTATTAATGTATTTTCTCTTCCTTATGACTTTCTTAATGACATTTTCTTTAGTCTAGCTTACTTTATTGTATATGTAGTATATACCATTGTAAGAATACAGTATATAACATGGAAAATAAATTTTAATCAACCATGTATGCTCTTGGTAAGGCTTCCAGCCAACAGTTGGTCATTAGTTGTTAAATTCAGGAGCAGTCAAAAGTCATATCTGGATGTGCAACTGTTTGGGGGGTCAACACTCCTGACCCCACACTGTTCAAGGGTCAATTGTGTATGTGTGGAGAGACAGAGAGAGAGAAAAAGAAAGAGAGAGAGAAAGAGAGATTTCTTCTTGTAAGGAACTGGTAGAGACTGCTAAGTCTGAACGCTGCAGGATAGGCCAGGAGACAGAAGCTAATGCTGCGGATTTTTTGGTTTTATTATTATTATTAAATTTTAGAGTTGTAGGGTACATGTGAGGATTTGCTATGTAAGTAAATTGCATGCAGGTGAGGTTTGGGCATCTAGTGAGCAGCCCCTCCTCACAGTGGACATGATACTCAATGGGTGGTTGTGTGCCCCTGATCCTCCCTCCCTCCCTCCCCTACTAGTAGTGCCCAGTGTCAGCTGTTCCCATCTTTGTGCTCACATGCCCAATGTTTAGGGCCTGCTTATGAGTGGGAACGTGTGGTATTCCATTGTTTGTTTCTGTGCTGGTTCACTTAGAATGATGGCCTCCAGCTGCACCCATGCTGCTGTAAAGGACATGATTTTGTCCTTTTTATGGCTGCATAGTAGTCTATAGTGTACATGTACCACATTTTCTTCATTCAGTCCATGGGCATCTGGGTTCCATGTTTTTGGCTATTGTGAATAGTGGCGCTGAGGTCTGGAGACAGAATTTCCTCTCAGGAGAGCTCACCTGTGCTCTCAACGGATGGGACCCACCCACATCATCGAAGGCGTCTTCTTTACTTAAAGTCAGCTGGTCCTAGATGTTAAGAGCATCAGCAAGATACCCTCGCAGCAACACTAGATTAGCATTTGATGAAGTGACTGGGTAAACAACCTAGCCCAGCTGCCACATAAAACTAACCAGCACAGAGGTCTCTGGACAAGAGGCAAGAAAAGGCAGGATGAGGGTGTGCAGGCCGGGCCTCGGATAACGGTAGGTCAGAGGGCTGACGCCAGAGCTGGAAACAGGGCCCACCAGGTGGGACCTGCCCCTTGGGAGTCAGGGTTGGGGAGGCTTGGAATGCCCTGCTGGCAGGTTTGCGGCCCATGCCCAGGCTCTGGAGCTGTTAAAGGTTTACCAGGATACAGGTAATACCACAGTCTGGCAAGAGTCCGAGAATGGGTTGGAAAGAACAGACCACTGAGAACGTGCTGTACAAACCTCAGGGCAAGGCCCGTACCTAGGCTGGGGAAGGGGGAGGAGGTGGAAGTGAAAGACTGACTGTCTTGCAGGAGGCAGGGATGGCTCGGCGAAGCTGAGCACGGGAGGGACGGCCATCAGCAGGAGAAGCCAACGGAGCACAGGATGAGGAGTCCACGATGTTGACTGAGACCCTTGGGGATACATGGCCAGACTCAGAACAGAGGTGGGACCAGCTGGATGAATGGGAGTCAGTGGGCCATGGAAACCCATGGGGTCTCCAAGGAAGAGAGTGAAAGGGAAAACTGAGAGTTGACCAAGGGACTTGGAGTGATCCCAGGAATAAAAAGGAGCCAGACACTCAGGCCTTCTCCCACCTGTGAGGGCACAAGGAGAGGTGGTCAAGGTCGAGGAGGGGCTGAGGCAGAGACACAGCTGGAAGAGTGTTTCCCCCGTAGAATCAGCCCCTCTGGAGTCCTGAGGCTGCTGGAGATGCCCTCAGTGAGTGGGAGGTGGCTTTGAACCAGGCTGAATGAAACTCCCTGGATACCTATAGGATGAGGACGGGAGCTCAGGGGGTCCCAAAAGCAGAGGGGTAGACCACAGAAATGCAGATGGCACTGAACTGGGAGAAAGGGAGGGGGTCGTGGGGTGTGGGAGGGTTGGGTGTTACATGAGGGAGTGGAAAGAGAGTGGGCTAAGCAGATGCAAATTAGGTGATACTCACAAAACCAGGATCCAGGAGACCCACACAAGTGAAGAAAGGACAGTTAGAGTTGTTGCAGCCTCAGGAGGGGACAAACACTGCTGATGGAGTTCTCAGCTTCAGACCTCTCCCAGCACAAAACGGGCAGTGGAGATGGCAATCTCAGATGACACCAGGAGCTCCCACTTCTATGTAATGTGTACACCAGCCACGGGGTGGGGAGTCTATGCACTAATGTATGTTAAGTCTCAATTTATCCCAATAACCCCAAGAGATAGGTATTAGAATTACCATCATTTTACAGATGGCGAAAATGAGGAACAGAGAGGTTAATAACCTGCCTGAGGATGCACAGCTAGCAAATGGCAGAGCTGGGATTCAAATGAAACAGTCAACTTGGGTGTGAGAGGTCAAGTGACTCGTCTGAAATCATAAAGCAAGGAGATAGATTCATCACATACACACACACACACACACACACACACACACACACACACACACAAGCAGCTGGTTTATGCACCCAGAAGCAGGGGCTTGCGATGCCCTCTCCAGATCCTCAGCCATGCATCCCGCTTCCCAACCTCCTTGCAGAGTCTGGTCCCAAACCAGGATGATGTCTTCACAGGAGCCTGAGGCCTGGGCTCAGAGGGTGGGGGTCACAGTTTCAGGCAGCTGCAGCCCGATCAATGCCAGACGTGCTCTGAGGAGCTAGTGGGTCACCTGCCAGCACGGTCCTCCCCGGGTTTATGCTCCAATCAGCAGATGCCAGATATGCTAGACGTGCCTCAGCCGTGGGGCTTTGAGGAGACATTCACACAAGGTCCCCACCAGCTCTACAAGACAGTGCGCTGAGCCGTGACAATAGATTTGGAATTTGGAGATTTATGGATGACCCATGTCATTTGTTCTCTTAACCTGATGAAATCCTATTGGTAATTAAGCCAAGTCCAAACAGCCAACAGACAGAGACGGAGACAGAGAAAGAAATTGAGAGGTTGAGAGAGAGCAAAAGGGAGGAGGGAGAGGGAGAGAGAGACACAGAGAGAGAGAGAGAGAAACTTGACCTTAGCAGTCACCATCCTGTTTTCTACATGTCCCTCACCTTCTATTCCTCAACTCCTTCATGCAGAAGGCTCACCCACTGCAGTCTAAAAACCAAAACATTACTTTGGCGCTTGTCTCCAATAGACACTGCTAACTTCTTGTTTTCTTTGCTGCAAGGCATCACGGGAGCCCTCAGCCCTCTCAGCCCCTGCCCTCTGTCTTCATCCCCCCCTATTCCCCGAGTGGTCCCTCAGCCCCCCACAGGCTGGTTCCTCTTCCCATCTGCTCCAGGCAGCCTCCTCCTCCACAGCTGTTCTCAGGATGAGCAACTAGCCAGAGGGGAGGCCTGAGTTCTCCCCCTGGCAGGAGAAGGCTCAATGAGGTAGGAGGCAAGAAGTAGGCTCGAAGGCCAAGCCTCTCACCTCTTGCTAGTCAGTCAAGCCACATCCTAGCATAATCCATGGCAAGTGACAGCCCTTGGCTACCGTGTCCATAGCTCACAGAATGGGAAGTTGCCCACAGTCTGGAAGTTTGCCAGGGACAATTGTTGTCGTCCTAAGTGCATCCTCACCCATGACATAAATCGGAGTTTGTAGAGTGTGATGTTCTTGCTGTTGACGCCTTCGAGATGATTCAGAGGACAGTGGATGTACGCTCCCTACTAAAGAGCTTCGTTTTAATTTTACAATTACCTTCTGTTTATGGGAAGAGGTAGGTGCTGAGTTTCATGTGTAGTCATGGTATAAAGTTTCCTGTTGAAATAAATTTTCTAAGTGAAAAAAAAAGGGGGGAGCCAATTCAAGGAGCAGGGGGACTTCACTGCACAGGCAGGACAGACATGACAAAAGTCACAAAGGTGGTGGCAGATGACTGACAGTTGGGTGATGCTGACAGCAAGTACATAAACACAGACCCACCTTGAGGCTCCACCTTGGTCCTTTGTCGATTGAGGATAGGTCAGAATCGCAAGCCAATTCGATTCGACAGATGCAAGTCTGCCAAGAGCCCTGGTTACGTCCAGAACTCCGAGCCTCTAGGAAGGAGAACACCCACAGCCAGCCCCAGCTCAGGAGCCCACAGAGCACTGATCAGGAAGAGCGGTTGGAAACCCGTGGAAACCACCAGCGAACGGAGCAAACAGCACGTATGGGAATGACACAGATATGGAGAGGGGGTGGGACACAAGAAGAGGGAGCCCAGGAGACCCAAAGCAGCATGGAAGAGCCCAAAAGCATTCTTTCCACTCCAAGCTCACCACCCTAAGGAGTCTCTTCGGGACCCTGGTGTCCTTCTTGTGACAGCAAAGGCCAGAAGGCTGTGCTTCTAAAGGCGTGAGAGCCTCTTGAGAAGTGACAGCCACCAGCAAGCCATTTCCCATGTTCCCAGGAGTCCCCTTAGGAGCCTGCATGGTAAGGGTCCTCTGAGGTGGCACTAAGACTAAGGGACACAGCTAAGCACGATCAGGCGTGGCTGAGCGGCGCTCTCAAGCCAGGTGTCTACCTCCTCTCTGTGTCCCTTGGGCAGTTCTCCATGGCAGCTGCTCCCTCCCAAGGGACCAGCCCAGGAACCCTCCCTAGGAGCCCTGCGTGGTGACAGAGGTGGGCACATGGAACCACTATGTGTTCCTCCAGTGCTTGAGAGTTGACACCTTCAGGGGCCTTTTGGTATCCTGCTTGCCAGGAGGCTCCATCACAGGGTATCACCCTCCCCATCCTACACACAGGGTCCCAGAGTGGACACCCGCCAATGAGGCCACACACCACAGCCCTGCCCCTGGACCACAGAGTCTTGGGTAGAGATCTGAGCCCAAATGATCCTCCCTCTGGAATTAGGAACCCTGAGGCATTTGGAATTAGAGCCAAGAGACACCAGCTGCCTGGGGCTGATCTTTGTCCTGCAGAGGTGCAAAATTCCAGAGTCCGGGGAGACCACTTTCGTCCAGGTGGCCCGGAGACCCAGAGATGCCATAAAGAGAAACAAAGATAAGACAAGGGAGATGATCACTGCCCCAGCCAGGCTCTTGCCCAGACCTTGGCCAGTGCTCTCTCTGCCCGGCATGCCCACCCTACCCTTCTTCTCCACAATAACTCCTGCCGGGCTCCCAGGTTCTGCCACGTTTAACAATAAAATCCACACTCCTTCCCTGGCCCTCGGCCCAAGTCCCTCATACCCTACCACCTTCCTGGCACTCACCAGATTCCAGCCACACCAAATGTCTTAGTCCGTTTGCTGTTGCTTATAACAGAATACCCAGAACTGGGCAATTTATAAAGAAAAGAAAAGTATGTCTTACAGTTATGGAGGCTGAGGAGTCCAAGGTCAAGGGGCTGCATCTGGTGAGGGCCCTCTTGCTGGTGGATACTCTCTGGAGAGTCCCGAAGGGGCTGATTATGGTAATGTACTTCTCAGATCCTTCTTCTTATAAGGCCACCAGTTTCTTTCCCATGATAATCCATTAGCCCATTAATGGATTGATCCCGTCATGAGGGCAACACCTCTTAAAGGTTCCACCTCTCAGTCCTGCCACACTGGAGATTAAATTTAAACATGAGCTTTGGAGGACACAAACATTCAAACCATAGCACCAACCATCTTTCAGTTCTGTGAACAAGCCCACTTATTCCAACCTCAGGGCCTTTGCACTTCACTGCGTCTGCCTGGCTGGCTTTTTTGTGTCATTTAGGTTTCTGGAGAAATGATCCCAGTTCAGGGAGGTTCTCCCTGACCACCCTATCTAGCACAAGCCCTTAGTCACTGTCCCTTTTCTTGTTACTTGATTTGCTGCATAAGACCAACTGCCTTGTCCACCTGATTCACCGCTCTGTCCCCCAAAGCCCAGCACAGTGCCTGGCATGTCAAAGGCACTCATCAGATGTTTATTGATAAATGACCAAGCTATGAGGCCCTGGCCTAAACTAGTCTAGCTACAGAGCCACGATGTTGCAGATAAAGAGAAAAGGGGTGACACCCGGCAGGGCCATCACCATCAGATGGGCCCAGAAGTTTCTCGCCAGCAAGCCAGCTCGAGCAAGTTATCCTGAGGAAGCACAAGTCAGGGAAGAACTCGGCAAACGGATCCCACGGCTGGTCAAAAGGCGGTTGCACTCTGAAATATGCACGACCAGATTTCGTGCACTGCGCAAGTTTTATCTTTGACCGTACTTATGGAAACATTATTCAAGAACATCGTGAACACACAAAAATAAATCTTTAAAAATACCATTTGGACGACACACACATACCAATGAAAGATTTTCTCTTTCTACTACAGCAGCCCATTAAGGCGTTTTCAAAAGGCAATTGTGCTAAGTTGCGGCACACAGTAACCTGCAAATAAAAACGCACCCCGCTACGACCCACACAGCTTCCTCACAGAGCACAGTCTCCCCCACCTTGCCAACTGCACAGAGCCACCTGAGCCAGGGCAGCTCACTGACTCTGCTTCCTGCCTTCTGAGGACTTGACGACGGTGCCCATGACAGCAGAAGTTCTTCACACTCAGATGCCCCTCAGAGTGGCCACAACCCCCAGCACCTGCTTGGATCGCTGGGGGATCAAATGAACCCCCAGGGTTGTGTGGTGCCTGCCAGTGCCAAGCACTGAGCCAGGCAATTTGACACATGATCATATTCACTCCTACAACAACCCTACGAAGTACATAGGGTTCTTGTGCTTAGGTTGAGCAGACCAAAGCACAGAGAGACTAAGTAACCTGGCTATGGTCGCACAGCTACTCAGTGTCAAGGCTGAGACTCAAAGCCCCGGACCCTGGGTCCAAGCGAGCACTACCCTCCCTACCCACACTGACGCTGTCTCCACCTGCTCCCTTCACAGATGGTCTCTCCTTGCCCTGGAACATTACCCAATGTGCACATTGACATCAAGGGCCCAATGCCTTTCTCTTCCGGTTCTGGCCCCCCAGGCTCACCCCACGCTAGGCCTCATCATATGACAAGGGCTCATCCATGCCACTATCTCCCCTGGCACCTCCCCTCCTGCCTTCTTCCCCCAGGGAGCTGTTTTGTTAAATTCATCAATTATCAGCCTTCTTGCTTTAGTTTTGCGTGCCTCGCTCATCTTGTTACCCACTTCTTTTGTTGGGGTAGCCTTGCCAAAAAAACAAGAAGCATCTAAATATGGTCTTTGGCTTTCTTTTAGATTATAATCTTACCTTTATTCCTTCCCATGTGTTTATTATGAGGCCTTTCTTCTACTTATATTTTTCTCTCTCCCTGGCACCCACTATAATCCCTGATACACAGCAGATTTGTGTGTGTGTGTGTGTCTGTGCATTGGATGACAAAATGCCCCTTCATTCCGTTGCAGAATTGGGACTTACAAAGAGGGAATTAGTTTCAGAGGGAGGTGTTGAACGTTGAGGGTCAGCAGGCTATCCGGGTAGGACGGATTTTTCTCTTCTGCTTTTTTCAAGGTTTTAAGATCTTAGGGAGAAAGAGATAGAAAGATGATAGATATAAATGTATAGCTTAGTTTATATATACATATATAAACACCCTTTGATCAGCATCAAAATAAAAGTGTTTTGCAACATGATCTGTTATCCTTATTGTTCACTGGAAAAGACAGAAAAATGGGTTATGACTTCCGGTACCATGATTAAATAAAAAGACTTGGGTATTTGAATACCTAGGTTCATATTTGAACTTGGGCCAGGTGTGGTGGCTCATGCCTGTAATCCCAGCACTTTGGGAGGCCAAGCTAGGAAGATCACTTCAGTCCAGAAGTCCAAGACTAGCCTGGGCAACACAGCAAGACCTCGTCTCTACAAAAAATAAAAAATAAAAAATAAACCAGCTGGGCATGATGGCACGTGCCTGTAGTCCCAGCTTCTCAGGAGGCTGAGGCAGTAGGATCGCCCGAGCCCAGGAACCGGTGATTGTGCCACTGCACTCCAGCCTGGGTGACTGAGTGAAACCCTAACTCAAAAAAAAAAAAAAATAGACAACAAACAACGTGCCAGGCACAGTGGCTCACATACATAATCCCAGCACTTTGGGAGGCAGAGGCAAGAGGATTGAGCCCAGGGGTTGGAGACCAACCTGGACAACTTGGCGAGACCTCATCTCTACAGTAAATTTAAAAATTAACCAGGTATGGTGGCACACACCTGTGGTTCCAGCTACTTGGAAGACTGAGGTGGAAAAATCGCCTGAGCCTAGCAGGTCGAGGCTGCAACGGCTGTAAGAGTGCCAATGCACTCTAGTCTGGGTGACAGAGTGAGACTCTGAGTCAAAAAGAAAAAAAAAGTAGTAACAAGGCCCTGATTAGAAGAAACAGTCTCATTGAGGCACTACAGCAGGAAAGGGCTTGGCTTATTTGCAGAAAAAAGGTGCCGGCAGGGAATGAGTGAATGAGAGAAGTTTTCATGAAATCTGCAAAACCGGCAGGGTCAGATCTTGAGCGGCCTTCAGGAAGAGGGGGCTGGGTGTGGATTTTATTCTAAGGAGACCTCTAGAGTTAAGCAAGTGAGCACAATAACTTAGCTTTGCTTGTTTGTTGACTGGGTTTTTTTTTTTAATTAATCTGGTTACATGCAATGCAGAAAATTTAGATTGGAGAGAGTGCTGGTAGGCAAAAGTAAATGCAGAAGACTAGGCGCAGTGATCCCAGCACTTTGGGATGCCGAGGCAGGAGGATCACTTGAGCCTAGGAGTTTGAGACCAGCCTAGGCAACATAGCGAGACCCCCATCTCTACAAAAAAAAAAAAAAGTCATGCCAGGCATGGTGGCGCATGCCTATAGCCCCAGCTACTCAGAAGGCTGAGGCAGAAGGATCTCCTAAGCCCAGGAGGTCAAGGCTGTGGTCAGCCAGCATCATGCCACTGCACTCCAGCCTGGGCTGCAGAGTGAGACCCCAGCTCAAAATAAATAAATAAACAAAAATAAAGTGGACGCAGGAGGCCAGCTGGTCCACGCTGGGGCAGTTCCAGATGGAGAGGACTGAGGTATGGAGGCCAGATATGGAAGTAGGAGAAAGCAAGCACTGGTGAGGAGTTTCAAGCAGAGGCAGGAAGGAGAACCTCAAGGATCAGTGAGAGAATTCACTGAGATGGGGGAGGGGAGGGGAGAAGAAGGAGGGAAGGCATTAGAGGAGGGGATGCCATTGTAAAAGAGGCTTTATGACCAGGCAGGGCATGGTGACTCATGCCTTAATCCCAGCACTTTGAGAGGCCGAGAGAGAGGAAGAGAGGATTGCTTGAGCCAGGGGTTCAAGGCCAACCTGGGTAACATAGTGAGACCCCATCTCTTAAAAAATTTTTTAAAAAGGAGAGAGGCTTTACCCTGCCACCATCTTCCCCACTGACCCCTCATATGTGACACTTGGTTATCCTGCCAGTTTATCCCCACAAGCTCCTTAATGTCACCTCTTCCTTCCCATCTCCAACTTGCCACCGGAATTCTCAATGAATCCCTGCCTCAGGGTCACCCCCTCCAGCCTCTTTGCTGTTCCCTGTTCCCACATCCTCAGGACTTCCTGTTGTTTAAAACTATTGCAAGGCCAGGTGCTGTGGCTCACACCTGTAATCCTAGCTCTGTGGTGGCTTGAGGACAGGGGATTGAGACCAGCCTGGGCAACATAGCAAGACTCCATCTCTACAAAAAATGTAAAAATCAGCCAGGCGTGGTGGCACACACCTGTAGTCTCAGCTACTCGAGAGGCTGAGGCAGAAGGGTGGCTTGAGACCAAGCGTTCAAAATTATAGTGGGCTATGACTGTACCACTGCACTCCAGTCTGGGCAAGAGTATGAGACTCCAACTCTAAAAAAATCCCTTTGCAGAAATACACACACAGTGATTCCCAAGGACATCAGCATCAACTGTGAACTTACTGGAAATGCAAACTTTCAGCCCTGTCCCAGACCTACTGAATAAGAAACCAGGAGGCAGGGAGAAGGAGGGAGAAATAGTATGTGTTTAAACAAGTTAATAGCCCATTCTTTTCACCAGCTGCATAGTTTGACTCTCAATCCTGCTAGCCTCTTTAGGCAGGCCCAAAACTCCCTTCAGGGCAACGAAAAGAACAGGAAAAAAAAATCTAAGCAGGCCTGGATTGCCCTACCCCTTACACAGAGCATCAAAAGTGTACACATCCTCCTTTTTCCATGCTCAATTCCTGATTACTGGCATTTCCATTCAAGGATCAATGCCACAGTAGACTAGAAAAGTCAACGTGAATGAACAAATACATTATTTCTTACCTAATTTTGACTTCAAGTCAGAGGAAAGAGCACAGATTAACTGTATCAAAAAGGCCCCACACATGCAGACCCAAATGAACACTTTAATCTTCCCTTTTATCATGGGTACAAGTCTCCCCCAAACTTCCTTCAATCCCATCCACCAAGCTATAGTTCAGATCACCTGTCACCCTGCCAAAATTCTGTTTACTTCACTTAGGATAAGGGACTTAGTGACAGAGTGTGGAATGTCTACAGTTCAGCAGTTACCAGACTTTTATTTCTGCAGTACTGGATTTATTCTTGGAAAGCCTCATTCCTTTGATTAAAGAGGGCAAATCGTTCCAAATTTGGCTTGGTTTCCAATTTGTATCTCTCTTCCCAGAAGTTCTGGTCAACCTACCTGGTTTTTCCAGATGTTACTATGTTCTCTTTATGTTCTCAGGCCACTAACCTGATTAGCTTGGCTAGCTTTATCCTAGATGGCTACTATAATCAATCCATCTCATTCAACACTAGCTCCAGATGTGGAAATTGTTTGATTATTACCATAACCACACAGGATATTTCTTGGAGTTTTGCCTCTACAAAGTCTCATATAATCTTGACTATAATGTATTCTGACCTTATCTATTCTTCCTTCAAGACAATACTCTCTCCCTCCCTCTTAAATCCAACCTTGAATCTCCTGTCTTAACGCTGTTGTACATATTATTGATCTTTGAAGATTTTAGTTCCCCTACTACTGTCACTCACTCCAGCTCTACTGTCATAACACTTGAAGTACTTATAAAAGGTATTTTAATCACTTTTTCTCCTTAGTTCCAATGATCTTCCTTTCCATATGACCAGAGCCACTCATCTTGATCCATGATATTTTTAACTTTTTCATTACCAATCCAACAATGATCTGAACTGCAATTATCCCATTTTCTGAAAATCAACTCCTGTCTTTGTATCTCACTCCCTCTAGTAAACTGACTCCAATAATTTGTCAGCTGCACCCTATAAATCATTAATCCTGCTACTTTCTCACTTCTCCTTACCCCTTTTTACCAGCTTACATTACATGATCCTTCATTTTAATCACACACTTGCAAACACCCTCAAATACCTTGCTATTATTTTTAAAAACAGCTTTCTTTAGGTATAATTTACATATAATAATATTCACTCATTTTAAGTAAATTCAATTATTTTCAGAAAACTTACAGAGTTAATAACCAACATCACAATCTAATGTTAGAACCACAGCAGCAAACCTCATTTCCATTTTTAATGCCCCCCCATTGCTATCATCTGCTCCACAGAGCCATAAATCTCATATCTGTATCTACAGACCTGCCTTTTTTTAGACATTTCATATAAACTGAGTTATCTAGCATATGATTTCTCTTACTTAGTATGTTTTTTGAGGTCAATCCATACAGTAGCATGTATCAATACACTTTATTCCTTTTGTTGTTGAATAGTATTCCATTGTATAGACATAGACCATACTGTTTGTCCAACCAGCTGTTGATGGACATATGGGTTGTTTCCACATTTGGCTATTATTTTAAAATGCTATGAACATCCACATGCAAATCTTTCTTTTCTCTTAAGCATACCTCAGAATAGATCACTGGATCATATGGTAAAACTATAACTAACGCTTTAAGAAAATGGAAAACTGTTGTCAAAATGACATTTTACATTCCCACTAACAATGTATAAGGATTCCAGTTTCTTCACATTCTCCCCTAACACTTATTATTGGCTGTCTTTTTCATTACAGACATTTCTTAGGTCATGAAGTGGAATCTCATTGTGCTTTAATTTGCATTTCTCTAATATTTAATGATGTTTTCATCTGCTTCTTGAACTTTCATATACAGTCATGAGCTGCATAACATTTCAGCCAACAACAGACAATGGTGAGCCCATAAGATCATATCATATTTTTAGTGTACTTTTTCTATGTTTAGATACACAGATATTTACCATTGTGTTACCACTACCTGCAGCATTCAGTACAATAATACGCTGTAAATGTTTGTAGTCTAGGAACAATAGGCTATTACCTATTTGTTGTAGTGTAGGTGTATAGTAGGCTATACTATCTAGGTTTGTGCAAGTGCATTCTATGATGAAATTGCCTAATGGTACACTTCTCAGAACACATCCCTGTCATTAAGTGAAGTGGGGTTATATTTTCTTGGGTGAAATTCTCACTCATATCCTTTAAGGTATATTTCACATACTACAAAATTCACCCATTTCAAAGTATAAAGTATAGTGGGGTTTTTTGTATATTCAGAGTTGTAAATCACCACAATACATCACCACAGAAATCAATTTTAAAGCATTTCATCACCCTAAAAAAAAACCCAATACCGAATACCAGGCACTCCCCATTTCCCCCACCCTCCATCCCTCACCTCTTGGCAACCACCAATCCGTATTATCTGTACATATTTGCTTTGGGGGGCTATTTTCTATAAATGCAGTTATGCAATATGTGGTCTTTGAGTTGCAGCATGTATCAGCATTTTATCCCTTTTTATTGCTGAATAATATTCCTTTGTATGGACATACCACATTTTATTTCTCCATTCACCAGTTGGTAGACATTTGGGTAATTTCTACTTTGTGGCTATTATTAATAATGCTGCTATAAACATCTATGTACAAGTTTTTGGGTAGGTGGAAGTTTTCATTTCTCTTGGGTATATACCAGGGAATGGAATTTCTAAATCATATGATAACTTTGTTTTACCTTTTGAAGAACTTGCAGACTGTTTTCCAAACCAAATGGACCATTTCCCATTCCCACCAGCAATGTATGAGGGCTCCAATTCCTCTACATCTCACCAACACTTATCATCTGTCTTTTTGATTACAGCATCCTGGTGGGTGTGAAGTAGTTTCTTGTTGTGGTTTTGATTTGCATTTCCTTGATGTTTACTGATGCTAAGCATCTTCTCATGTGCTTATTAACAATTTGTGTATCTTCTTTGGAGAAATGCCTATTCAGATCCTTTACCCATTATTATGGGCTAAATTATGTTCCCCAAAATTCATATATTGGAGTCCTAATCTCCAGTATCTCAGAATGTAACTGTATTTGGAGATAGGGTCTTTAAAGAGGTGAATAATTAAAATAAGTAGACCCTAATTCAGGTGTACTGTAATCCAACATAAATGGAGTCCTTATACAAATAGGAAATTAGGACATAGATACACTCAGAGGGAAGACAATGTGAGAACACAGGGAGAAGATGGTGATCTGCAAGCCAGGGGAGAGGTCTCAGGGGAAACCAGCCCTGCTGATACCTTGATCTTAGACATCAAGTCTCCAGAATTGTGAGAAAATAAGTTTCTGTTGTTTAAGCCACCCAGTCAATTATACGTTTTATGGCAGACCTAGCAAAATAATACACCTACTCTAAAATGTCTTTATATTATTGAGTTGTAAGAATTCTTTATGTATGTACTCAAGATACAAGCTCCTTACCAGATATACAATTTGCAAATATTTTCTATGCCATTCTATGGATTGTTTTTTCATTTCCTTAATCATTCAAATGTTGAAGACATTTTCAGCTATTTGTGTTATTGAGTTGTTAGAGTTCTTTATATATTCTGGATGCAATCCTATATTAAATACATACTTTGTAAATATTTTCTCCCAGTCTGTGGCTTTCTAAATAGTGTCTTTTGAAGTGACACTATTAAGATACATTATATATTAAAATTTATATTAAAATAAATATAAAATACATATTTAAATTAAAATAATTTTAATTTAGGTGAAGTCAAATTTATCCATTTCTTTTTTCTTCATCACTTGTACTTTTGATGTCCTATCTAAGAAACAATTACCTTACTGGGCCTCAGAAAACGATACCCCAAAATGAAAACCTCAAAAGCAGCTCTCTCTGACCTTCTACCCTTCTGTCTCCGGCCCTTCATTCTCCCTGAGGCTAGCCATAGAAACTAGAATCTCTCTTCCCCAAGGCAGGTCATAGAAGACAGGACCCCTCTTCCCCAATGTCAGTCATAAAGCCTAAAAACATTACTTTAATTTGCCCTGCCTTTCTGTGTCAAAACTAACCATAAAAAAATTATCTGACCTACCTTGTTTGAGTCCTGCCTTACACCCAGAAAAAAAGAAATGTTTGCTCAGAGAGGCCAAGAAGAATCTAGACAGACAGGCCTGGGTTTCCTCACTCAGTCTATTAGCATTAGGTCATACATTTTTTTGTCTAGTCATATTTCTTTGTGTGCAGTGGCGTGATCAACTTCCTAGGCTCAGGAAATCCTTCTGCCTCAGCCTCCCAAATAGCTGGGACTACAGGTGTGCCACAATGCCTGGATAATTTATTTTTATTTATTTATATATTTTTATGTGGCAACACAATCTTGCTATTTTGCCCAGGCTGGTCTGGAACTCTTGTGCTCATGCAATCCTCCTGCCTCAGCCTCCCAAAGTTCTGTGATTACAGGCATGGGTCACCACACCTGGCCAGTCATATTTCTTTAAAAAAATTTTTTTTGGCCTTACATCAGATACAGTCCAGCGTCCAGTCACATTTCTACACATCTGTCTATACTTCATTGAACCTAAGCATAAAAAATAAAGTTCCCCCATATCTTTGGGTCTTCATTCTGAAGGCTCCTGTGTTACATAAAACTTGATCAAATACATTTGTTTACCTTTTCTCCTATTAATCTGTCTTTTGCCAGTAATTTTCAGCAAATCTCCAGAGACTTTTGGAAAAGTTTTCTCTTCATCTCTACATCCTAAGCCAAGAGAGGTATAGTTTTAGCTATATTTAGGCCAATGATCTTTCTTGACTTGATTTTTATGTATGATGAGAAATGACTAAACTCATCATTCTTATATGTGGATACCCAATTATAATAGAATCTTTTTTTTTTTTTAAGACTACTGCTTCCCCTACATGGAACTGCTTTGGCACATTTGTCAAAAATCTATTGATTAAAAATGTCAAGGTTTAGGCACACAGCATCAATAAGTGTATCTGATCTCAAATCAGGCAAAATAGGGACCAAAGGGAGGCCCAAACATTACCTATACAGTGACCACTTGTATACCTCATGCTGAATTGCACCCCACATCTTTAATTTAAAAAAAAATTTTTTTTAATGTAAGGGTTTATTTATAGAATCTCAATTCTTTTCGATTGGTCTTTATTTTACTTTTATGCCAGGACCACACCATCTTGGTTAATGTAGCTATGATATTGTGAAAGATATATTTGGTCTTCAACTTGGTTTCCTAGCATACAACTCTTAAAATGCTTAGAAGCTCCAAAGTGATGTCTTTTGTTATGTTAATGAGCTAACAGCTCCCTGGGTAGCTTCAGAATAGAGGCTCGTCACCAGAAAGACCAAAACAGGATTAGAGGGTTGAGATCTTCAGCCCCAACTCCCAAATTCCCCAAAAAAGAAATGGGACCGAAGGTTAAGTTGATCACCAATGACCAATAGCTTAATCAATCATGACTTAATCAATCATGTAATAAAACCTCCATAAAACCCCAAAAAGGTAGTGTTCAGAAAACTTCCAGATAGCAAAACACATGCAGATTCCTGGAGGGTTGTATACTCCGGGGGGCTAGTGGGGCATGGAAGTTCTGTACCCCTTTCCCCAACCTCATTCTATGCATCTCTTCATCTGTATCCTTTGTAATATCCTTCATAATGTATTTCCCTTAGTTCTTGTTTCTCTAGCAAATTAATTGAACCCAAAGAGGGGGTCACGGAAACCCCAACTTTAAGTTGATGGATCAGAAGTCGTGGAAGCCTGAATTTGCAATTGGCATCTGAGAAGGAGGGCAGTCCTGTGGGATGAACTCTTAACCAGTGTCCAAATTGAATTGGAGAACACCCAGCTAGGGTCTGCCACAAAATTGATCGCTTTCTTGGTGTGTGGGAAAAAACCGTCACACATCTGGTCACAGAAGTCCTCTGTGTTGATTGTTGTGTGTGAGACCAGAGAAAAGACAGTTTGTGTTTTTCCTGCTTAGTAGATTTATAGTAAGCTCTGAAAATTGAAAGTATAAATACCCCAACTTTGTTCTTTTTCAAGTTTATTTTTACTCTTATTGATGCTTTGCCTTTCCCACGAATTTCAGAATTCGCTTGTCAATTGTACAGAAAAAGCCTGCCAGGAATGTGATAGGTATTTAATTAAACCTATAGATCAGTTTGGAGAGTTTTACAGCCTTAAAATATTGAGCTTCAGGTCCATCCTTGTGACTTTTCTGTGTTTATTTAAAAATTTTAAATTTTTTTCTGGAATGGCTGCAGTTTGCAGTTTACAGCTCTTATACTTATTTTGTCAAATTTATCTCAAAATATTTTGTTGTCGCTATGGTTTAATATGTCCCCCAAAAAGCATGTGTTCGATTTCCAATGCAACAGTGTTGGAAGGTAGGGCCTACTGAGAGGTAATTAGGCCATGAAGATGGACTGAATGAACTAATGCTGCTATCACATGAGTGGATGTGTTATAAAAGGCGGGAAATCAGCCCCCTTTTACTCTCTTTCTCACCCTCTCACCTTCCACCATGGGATGATACAGCAAGAAAGTCCTCACCAGATGTTGGAACCATCTTATTGGACTCTCCAGCCTCCAGAACTGTGAGAAATAAATTTATTTTCTTTGTAAATTATTGGTACTTTGTTATAAAAGCAAAAAACAGACTAAAACAATTATTTTTGAAGCTACTGTGAATGGAACTGTGTATACTTTATTTTGAATTTCTCATTGCTAGCATGTAGAAATACAAATGATTTTGATATACTGACCATGTATTGCACTACCTTGCTGAGTGTTTCTTAGTTCTACTTTTTTTTAATAGATCCCTTAGGATTTTCGACATACAAGATCATGTTGCCTGCAGATAATGACCCTTGTACTTCTTCCTTTCCATTCTGGATACCTTTAATTTTTTTTCTTGCTAGCACTTCTAATACAATATCAAAAACAGTGGTAAAAATTGATAATGTAGCCTTATACGCAATCAACAGAGAAAAGTATCAGCCTTTCCCCATTTCCCACCACAGTCATACAGAGCAGTACTCAAAATGTACAACTGAGGCCAAGAATAAAGTGACAAAAAGTCAAACAGTGCCCATCCAGGGGCCATGAGTGAAAACAGGTGGGAAAATAGGCCTGATCTGTGTTTCTTTAAGATACAGAACAGTTCCTATAACCCAAAAATATTATCACGTGCTGCCTCTTTTTAGTCAACTCCTCCCTCCACCAACAATCCCTGGAAATTGCTGATCTATTATTTATTCCTAGAGTTTACATTTTTCAGAATGTTGTATAAGTGGAATCATACAGTATATAACCTTTTGAAAATGGCTTCTTTAATTCAATGTAATGTCTTTGAGATTTACCCAAATTACTATGTTAATCGATAATTTATTCTTTTCTGTTGTAGTATTATATTTTATGACTGTACCAGTTTATCAGTATACCTAATGAAGGATATTTGAATTGTTTCCAGTTTTTTACTAACTATAAATAAAGCTGCTAAAAACATTCCTGTACAGTTTTTTAATGTAAACTTTTCTTTTTTCTAGGACTGAGATTACTGGGTCATACATATGTGTATGCTTAACTTTAAAAAATGTCAAACCATTTTCCAGATGGCTATACCATTCTTCCTTCCACCAAGAACGTAAGAGAGTTATAGTTGCTCTACAACCTCACAAGCACTTGGTATTATTTACATGTATAAATATATATATTATGTTAGCCATTCTAGTAAATGTATAGTGGTATCTTAATTTTAACTTGCATTCTCCTAATGGCTAATAACATTAAACTATTTTTCTTGTGCCTATATGCCATGTTCATATACTCTTTGGTAAAATATCTATTAATGCCTTCTGTACCTTTTTTAATTGGGCTACTTGTATTGAGTTTTGAAAATATTTTACATTCCAGATACAAGTTCTTTGTCAGATAATATTTTCTCCCATTCTGTAGCTTGTCTTTTCATTCTCTTAACAGTGTCATGTACAAGCAAAATTTGGATAAAATTTAATTTATCAATTTTTTCCACAGATTGTGGTTTTGATGTCACATCTAAGAACCTAACCCCAGATCATGAAGATTTTTCCTGTTTATTTCTAAAATTTTTTATAGTTTTATGCTTTACTTTCAGATCTATAATCCTTTCTAGATTAATCTATGTATAAGGTAGGAGGTATAGCTCAGATTTTTTTTAATGGATGTCCAACTTCCCCAGTACCATTTGTTGAAAAGGCTACACTTTCTCTACTGAATTTTTTTGCACTCATGTTAAAATAATTTTAATTAACCATATTTGTGTGGGGCCATTTCTAGACTTTTTATTCTGTTCCACTCATCTATATTTTTATACCTTTACTAATATCACAGTCTTGATTATCTTTAGAGTAAGTCCTAAATTGTATGAGTCCAAGTTTCCTCTTGTTTTGTGAAACTGTTTTATCTATTCTAGTGCCTTTGCTTTTTACACATATTTTTAGAATCCACTTGTCTACACCTACATAACAATCCTGCCAAGATTTTGACCAGTATTTTGTTAAATCAAGAGATCCATTTGTGGAGAATTGACATCTTGGGTATGTTGAATCTTCCCACCAATGAATATATGTCTTTCCATTTAATTCTTTCATTTCTTTCATTAACATTTTATAGTTCTCAGTGTACAGATCTCATACATGTTTTTTCTGATTTACATCTAAGAATTTTATTTTCTTAACTACTGTAAGTTATATTGTTAATTTCAACTCTCAGTGGTACATTGCTAGGGTATAGAAATTTAATTAATTTTTGTGTGACCATGCATCCTATAACCTTGTTAAACTCACTAATTAGTTTCAGAGTTTTATTTTTTTTTTATAGGTTCTTTAGGATAGTCTGCATATTCAATCATGTCCTTTGGAAATAGAGACAGACACATTATTTCCTTTATTTCCCTCTCTTGACTTATTGCACTGGCCAGTATTACCAGTAGCATGTTAAATAAGAGTGGTCAGATCAGGCATCCTAACCTTGTTTTGATCTTAGAGGAAAAACATTCCATCTTTCACAATTAAGTATGATGTTAACTGTAGGCTTTGTAGTTGCCCTTTATGAGATTGAGGATGTTGCCTTCTACTCCTAGCTTACTGAGAACTTATATGATTAATGAGTGCATATTTTGTCAAATATGTTTTCCACATCAATTGGTATGATCAGGTGGTTTTTTCCTCTTTAGCCTTTTATCTTCTTTAATCTAGATTACATTGATGGATTTCCAAAGTTCTAGCCTTAAATTATTGGAACAGACCTGACTTAATCATTATGTATTATTCTTTTTATATATTACTGGAGTTGATTGGCTAATATTCTATTCAGGATTTTTGCTTCTGTGTTCATGAGGAGTATTGGTCAGCTTTCCTTTATTGTTCTATCTTGTCTCATTTTGAATAAACACTATACTCCTTTATTATGGAAATTTTTTTAAATGACCCAGAATCCTATAATTACTATTACCATTTTGAAAGATTTTATTATTTTTTATATGTTAAAGTAGGTTTCCTCAATAAGACAAGCCAGTACCCAGGCTTTGTTCATGGTGCTTGACTCTGGATAAAACCACTGGCCCCTCCAGAGCTTTGTGTACATGATGCAGATGATGGTGGAGCATGTTCTGTGCAACCTCTCATATATTCATATATATACATATACATTTTTAAAAGACAGTAATAATTATCACTAACATAGCACCAGCTAACATTTACCTTGTGCTTACTATGTATCTGGCATTTAGCCAAGCACTCTACTACATTACCTCCTTTAAACAAAGTTTTTTCTCTGCACATGATAGGTGCTTTCTCAGGCTACATAACTTGACAATGGTTTCCCAAAGTATATAAAGAGGAAAGCTACATCTTGCACCCTGACTTCAAAGCTTATGCTCCTAATGCGTATGTCATAAGGCTTGTGGATACTGTTTTATAACTTACTTCCTCACTTAACGTATCTACTTTACCTTTTTTATTGGTTGTATTATATTCCGGTGGTAGCTGGTATTTTCCAAAATGGTTGCAATCCAATATGCACATGTAATATGTGACTCTGAGATTCCTCCCAAGAAATGAAGGCTATGTTTCCTTCCCCCTCGAATTTGGGTAGACTTGACTATAAAAAAAAGTGACACTTATTTCTGATGCTAGGTCACAACAGGCAATACTGTTTCTCAGTCTGATTCTCTGGAATCCAGGCACCATGCTGTGAGAAAGCCCAAGCAGCCACACGAAGAGGCCATGTATAAGTGTTCTTATTCAACAGCCTTAGCTGAGGTCCCAGCCAACAGCATCAACCACCAAATTTGCAAGAGAGCCTTCAAATCAGTGTTGTCTAAGAGAAATATGTGAACCACAAATGTAGGTCACATGTGTAACTTTAAATTTCCTAGTAGTCACATTGAAGATCAATTGTAATAATATATTTAATTTAACCTAAACATATTCCAAATATCATATCAAAATGTATTGACACAAACATTGAAATATTTTAGTTTTATATTAAGGCATCAAAATCTGATGCATATTTTACATTTACAGCACATCTCAATTCAGACAAGCCTCATTTCAACTGCTAAATACATATTGTAGCAGACTCAGATTATTCCACTGGTCAACTGTCAACTCCAGCACTGGGTTTTCCCAGCTAAAGCTCCAGGCATCATGGAGTTACAAAGATATTACTGCTGTGCCCTTTCTGAGTTCTTGGCTCACAAAATCTGTGAGCACAACAAAATGGCAATTAGGTTTGGAATGGTTTATTATGCATGAATAGTAACTGGGATACTGGTCTGTCAACATTCTTTTTTTTTTTTTTTTTTTGAGTTGGAGTCTCACTCTGTCGCTCAGACTGGAGTGTAGTGGCCGCTCCCGGCCACCACGGCCTCGACCTGCTGGGCTTCAGCAATCCTTCCGCCTCAGCCTTCCAAGTAGCTGGAACTACAGGCACGCGCCACTACGCCCGGCTAATTTTTTGATTTATTGTAGAGATGAGGTCTCGCCAAGTTGCCAACATTCTTTATTTATTCAAATCTTTCCCTACTTGGGTGTTTTTCCTGTCTCTTTCCAAAATTTTTTATATGCTTAGGAATGCTTAGTCCCTTCCTTTTCTATAACATTCTTCTTTATTATTGCTATGATGAACAACACAATCTCTGTAAGCTAGTCTAATTATTTCCTTAAATAGTTAGGGTATTTCTGGGTCAAAGGGAACACAAATTTAGCAAATTTAGATTCATGTTGCCAAACTGTTATCCACAGCAGCTTAACCAGTTTTCACTAAGAATCATGTATGTGTGCACAACTGTGCTTCTTTTGATTAAATCTGGCCTCTTCTAGCTTCTTGAGTTGAATTTGTGTTCCTTTCCTTCTATAACATTTTTCTCTAAACTTGCTTAAATTTATTTTATATTTTGAACTGTATCAGTGATATATTTTTATCATAAAAGATTCAAGTAAGGTACAAACTATACAAAAGCAGTACTATATCACTATTCTGTGCTTTGGATCTTTTTCAACTTAATGTCATAGACAGCTTTCCCTGCCAGTTCATATAAGTCTAACTCACCAAGTGTTAATGATCAGCTAGATGACTGTCTTTTAATTAATTAAATGTTAAGCAACTGCATGGTAGTCCAAAGAATACATGTATCTTAACCATTGTGCAGACAGACATTGCTACATGGTAGTCCAAAGAATGCATGTTAATTAACCATTGTGCTAACAGACATTACAGTGACTCCAACTTTTCATTACTACAATGACCATCTTTATTTTTTATTAGATTTTAAGAAGTAGAAATGTTAGGACAAAGGGTCAAAGTTGGTAGGTATAGTTGTCTATATTTCTTTTTCTGACAACTGTATATTCACATCCAAGACATTTTTCCACTGAGAAATTTTTATATTTTATACTTTTCTTATGTCTTTTAAGCAATCTCTAGATATTCTAAGTGTTATTTGTTAAATATGATAATAGCAATACTTTTTCCAAGTCTGGTCCTTTATATTTTAATGCTATAAATTAATACTCTGGTTGTACAGAAACTTTTAATTTTTATGTTATTTTATTTTTTAATTTTTATGGCTTCTGAATTTTATCATTTAAAAAGAAACTATATTATAGAAGAAACATAAACATACGCTTAATTAAATAATTCAAAGAACACAGCAAAAGTCTAATTTTCATTTCCTCCTACCAATACAGTTTGAGTATCCCTTATCTAAAATGCTTAAGAACAGAAATGTTTCAGATATTTTTGAATTTTGGAATATTTGTGTATACATAATAAGATATTTTAGTGATGGAATCCAAGTTTGGACTGTAATCCATTGTAGAAGTCAGGTGTGAAATTTTCCACTTGTCAGTACTCAAAAAAATTCAGATTTTGGGATTAGGGATGCTCAACCTGTATCATATCCTCCTCAAAGATAACTGCTGTCAGTTTGGTCTTTATTTTTCCAGGTCTTTTTGAATGCATATTATACATATATATAAGCAAAATAGCTTCATTTTTAAAAATATAAATCATACCATAATATATAGGTTTTCTGTAGCTTGTTTTTTAAAATTAACAAGATACCATGGGGGATATTTCTACTGTACACTATTCTACTGTACACTGCTATACAGTATTTATTTTATTTATTTATTTATTTATTTTTAGAGACATGGTATTGCTATCACGCAGGCTGGAATGCAGTGGTATCACCATAGCTCACTGCAACTTCTAACTCCTAGGCTTAATCAATCCTCCTGCCTCAGCCTCCAGTGTAGCTACTCTTACAACATGTGCTACCACATCTGGTTATTTTTATTTTTTGTAGAGACAGAATCTCACTATGTTGCCCAGGCTGCTCTCAAATTCCTGGCCTCAACCAATCCTCCCACCTCAGCCTCCCAAAGTGCTGGGATTACAGGCATGAGCCAACACACCCAGCCAATGCTTATTTGTATTTTTTACTTATTTTTAAGTTTGGGGTCTTGCTACATTGCCTGGATTAGTATGCAGTGGCTATTCACAGGCCCTCTCATAGTGCACCACAGTCTCGAACTCCTAGGCTCAAACAATTCTCCTGCCTCAGCCCCCTAAGTAGCTGGAACTACAGACATACACAACACTATGTCCAGCTTCGTACAGTATTTAGAGCTCTACCTCATTATTTTCAATCAGCACACAGTATTCTATAATAACTATTTCTACATTGAGACACTTAGGGTTCTTCAAATATTTTGCAAGTACAAACCTCATGATGAACATCCTCACAAGTGAGAAGTTATCTCAGATAGAGGTATACAGAATATTTGTGTTAAATGGGTAATTTATTGAATGTCCCCTCTTTGATGGTCAGAAGGAATAAATTACTTATGCATGACTTACCACACTAAGTACATTTCATGGCTCTTTATTTGTTATGAATTTTCTTATGTTGTTTAAGGGCTGAACTTTGGGGAAATGCTTTCCCACATTCATTACATTTATAAGGTTTTTCTCCAGTATGGAGTCTCTGATGTTCAACAAGACCTGAGCTGTGCCGGAAGGCTTTTCCACATTTCTTACAGTGGTAAGGTTTTTCTCCAGTATGAATTCTCTGATGTCCAATAAGAGTTGAGCTCTTCATAAATGCTTTCCCACAGTCATTACACATATAGGGTTTATTTCCACTGTGAGTTTTCTGATGTACAGCAAAGGATGAGCTATATCTGAAAGATTTTCCACATTTACTACAGTAATAGGGTTTCTCTCCTGTATGCATTCTTTGATGACTAATAAGAGTTGAACTCTTTCTAAAGGCTTTTCCACATTCATTACACCTATATGGTTTCTCACCAGTATGGATTTTCTGATGTTCCAACACGGTAGAGTTATCCCTGAAAGCTTTCCCACATTCATTACATTTAAAAGGCTTCTCTCCACTATGTATTCTTTCATGACGAGTAAGGGCTGCATTCTGAGCAAAAGCCTTCCCACAGTCATTACATTTGTAGGGTTTCTGGCCAGTATGGATTCTCTGGTGACTTAAAAGGATAGAGTTCTTTCTGAAAGCTTTTCCACATTCATTGCATTTATGTGGTTTCTCTCTAGAATGAATCCTCTGATGATTAATAAATGTTGAGTGCTTCTTGAGAAATTTCCCACATTCAATACATCTATAAGGTTGCTTGCCTATATGAATTTTATTATGATTTAAAAGAGATGAACTACTCATGAAGGCTATTCCACATTCTTTACATTTATGTGGTTTCTCACTAGTATGATTTCTCTGGTGGCTAGTAAAGGAAGAATTATATTTGAAGACTTTCCCACATTCTTCACATTTGTAGTGCTTCTTCTCTGTGGAATTTCTGCCCTCCCAATCCAGACCTCTTTCCAGAATGACGATTTTTGTTCTCTCTCCCAGTACAAATCCTTCAGAAGTATTTTGCTTTAAAGCTGACATCTTTGTTTCAAACAAGTACTCCTGGACTGAAAGAAAATTTTTTAAATTCAAACTTTCTCTATATTGAAATATTGAAAATGAGAGTTGCACAAGGACTTGGATGATGTTCCAGTCTACATTAACTAAAAGTTATGTAAAATTATTAATGTGTCCTATTTGTGATTCTTGCTAACTAAGAAAAGATGGCAAGATCAAAGATAGAAGAAATGGGTTTCTACAAAAAAAACTTATGTCAAAAACATTGTATTTAAAGGATGTAATGAGCACCTAAGGAGTGACTAAGTTAGGAAAATAACATAGAAGGCAGTCAAAAAGAAAAATGACAGTGTGAGAATAAACACAAATTTAGGGAGAAAGACCAGAATCACGAAGCAAGCCATAATTACTACTAGAGCAGATTTCTGCAAGTGGTACATTTGAGAACATTGTTATATCCCCAAAAACCTGAAAAAAACATTTCTTAGTGAGAATTTACAATGAACCAACATTTAATGGTTCAGAGGAAAAATAAGGAAAAATCATTCAAAGAATCAAAGTAGTTCTCAGGCCAACAAGAGTGTATTATCATTTAACTCAAATTTTTAACATATTCAAAAAAGAACATAACAGTCAAAAGGTGAAATATGTGAATTTTATCTAGCCATTTACAAAGTACAAACACCAGACCCAAGAGAAACTAAGCAAAATGATTCTGACAAGAAAGTGCTGAAAAACTAGTGAAGCCAAGTTTGCAGTAAAACCAACAATCACTGACCAATTGTTTTACTAAATGTATTTTTCTTATAAAAATAAGTTATATCTCTCTATATCTCTATATATACATATATATACTTATATTTATATTTATTAGTCTAAGGAGAATTCCATACATTGATACTAGAGCTAACACTTACTTTTTCAAAAAAAAAAAATGCAAGTTAAAGGTAAAGCCTGGTAAGAAACAGCCCACATTCTTCCAATGGACTTTGATGAATATGAATTTCGTGTATAATGATTAAACTATAGAAAATTTCAAGATACTGATTGTAAAGGTAGTCATGAAGAAAAAGGTACACATAAGAACACTTGTTCTGTGACAAAGGTGGCCTTGAAAAGCAGTAAGGAAAAGAAGGCTCCACATTAACACATTTTGGGGTTGGGGAAGTAAACAAAAACTTGACTCATACCACGCACAAAAACACATTCAAAGAGGGTGGTATATCTAAACATAAAAGACAAACAACAAAGTTTCTAGAAAGTAATACAGAGGACTATCTTCATGAACTTGGGAAAAGAAAATAAAAACAAGAAGAACACAAAAATAATAAATAAATGTTAATAAATAATTGTTAATACATAATTTAAAATAAATATTTTTAATAAAGCAAGACACAAAAAGCACTGACAAGAAAGAAATAGATTGATAAACTGGAATAGCTTCTATTCATCCAAGATCATTAGCAGTGAAAATGCAAACCACAGAGAAAGGGATGATACTACAAGTGTAATCAACAATGGGCTATTTGATAAAAGATGATATCAAATGACCAAATAAACATTATAAAATATCTTCAACCTCATTAGATAACAGAGATACTGATATTAAAACCACAATGGGATACATTGCACACCTACCAGAATGACTACCTTCAAAAGACTGACAATATCAAGTATTAGCAAGGATATGGAATAATAAGTACTCTCACATACTGATGGTAAAAATATATAGTGAGCCGGGTTCGGTGGCTCAGCCTGTAATCCGCGCCTTGGGAGGCTGAGGTGAGTGGATTGCCTGAGCCCGCGGGTTCGAGACCCGCCTGGGCAGGTGAAAACTCATCTCTACAATAAATCAAAAAAATCAGCCGGGCGTGGTAGCACGCGCCTGTGGTTCCGGCTACTCGGAAGGCTGAGGCGGAAGGATCACCGGAGCCCAGCAGGTCGAGGCTGCGGTGGCCGGGAGCGGCCACTGCACTCCAGTCTGGGCGACAGGGTGAGATGCCAACTCAAAAAAAAAAAAAAAAAATTAATAAAAATAAAGTGCACAACGAATGGTGAGATGCATTTGAATCATCCTGAAACCATCACTCCTCTCCCACCCCAGTCCGTGGAAAAATCGTTTCCCACAAAAGTGGTTTCTGATGCCAAATACATTGGAGAACCACTCCTCTCCGGGACTGGGAATGGCGCAGGGTTAGGCCCTACGACTCTGGCAACAACGAAGAATCATGTCTTGTTCACAAAATGTTTTCCTTGTTCTGGGTTCAGCAGCCAGCTTTCTATCATGTCTTGATTGCTTAGCGTGCTTTTAACATTAATCCTCATTCGTGTGCCTGAAAACCCCAAGACAGGCTTTCTCCTCCGCACGTGGCAGCAGAGGACTCAGGGTCTGTGAGATGTGACTCCTACAGCATCACATGGTGGTCTCGGGCATCATGGAGCTTACTCTTTTGTTTGAAAAAGAGTGGTGTTGCTTCCATAATGGAGAAATCACAAACTATCCAAGGGGATTTCAAATGATAAGAAAGAGAAGATTGCATTGCCAGACTGAACTTTCCTTCCCTGCTGGAGGCATTGGAATTCTGTAAGGACTTACACCGCATTCCTCGCCCTACGGCGAGAACCAGGGCGGTGTCTGAAGTCTGCAACTCCAGGCCTTCCAGCAAAGACAAGACTAGGATTTCCTGGTGAACCTCACACTCCCCATGATCTCACTTCCACCTTGCCCCATCTCCTGGAAAAAAAAATACATAAAATTTCTGCTGTGAGCCTGGAAATCGGACCCAGCTGTGGGAGAGGGAAGGGTATGCCAGCCCTCCAGGTATCTGGCCAGCATCCCTGGGCCCACTTCACAATTTCTGAGATGCTGCTTCCTTTCTGGAAGAGTTGCTGATGGGAGCTGAACAGGGCCATCCGTCCAGGTGGTTGCACAGGTTTAATCAAGGGTCTGCCTGACTGCGCTGGGGCTCACCAGGCAGCTCCCCCGCGGTGATAAAGAGCGGATCGATGCTCCATTATTCTTTCATTTATTGGTGGCTCTCCTACTCTCTCCTTCCCGCCTGCCCCCTCCTGTGTAGGTACATCTCATCACAGCATCAGAGGCTTGAGCAAGCAAGATCACTCCTGCCCGACACGGTTTTTCCCATCGACACAGCCGGTGTATCGTTTCTATGTGGGGACTTGCAGGGGCAGGAAACACAACGTCACCAGCCTGTCCTTTGGGGAGGGTGAGGAGGGCAAGGCCTTTTGTCCTATCCCCCCAGAGAGGTCCCAGGGAATGGCTTCGTCATAGGCTTTCCGACCTTTGGGGAGTCGCCCCTGTTTCTTTTTCGGCAGATTCCTGTGCAGTTCAAGACGGCAGTTAAAAGAGGCGCATCAAGTAGTCCTCAGAGTTAATAAAGGCTTCAGTCTCTCAGTTCCGGTATCTAGGCCTCCCATACTTCTAGACCAGGGTTTCTCAGCCTGGGAATTTTGAGCTGGATAGTTCCTTGTTGTGGGGACTATCCTGTGTGTTGTTGGGTATTTGACAGGATTCCTGGCCCCTGCCCACTGGACATCAGGAGCACGTCTCCACTCTAGCTGTGACAGCCAAAACATGTGTCAAGGCATCGCCAAATATCTCCTGGGGGCAGAATCCCCCCAGTGGGGAAAAACTGACTGAAATAGTCAGCTCTCAACCTGATGGAACCCATTTTTTCACTATTATTCAATCAATATCATCATCACATCATCATCACCATCACCGCTGTCACCACTACCATAAGCAGCATCTTTGTGAGTCATTACCACTAATAATTATTCATGAGGACTGAGGACTTCATTGGCAAGCGGTCTCTCTCCCCAGATGCCTGGCAAGTTCCTGGAAATACGTGTGCACTGACTAACAATTCTTTACAGCTCTAGGAGATTGGTACTTATACGCCCATTTTACAGATGAGAGAACTGATGATCAGGGAGTTTAAATAACTTTTCTCA
>CAUYQG010102648.1:0-42423 GCA_963574415.1 Tarsius wallacei
CCTGTTTGTTGTTGGTGTATAAGAATGTGACTGTATTTTGCACTTTGATTTTGTACACTGAGACTTTGCCAAAGTCCTTTATCAATGCAAGAAGGTTTTTGACAGATTCTCTTGGAGTTTTGTTATAGACTCATATTGTCAGCAACGGGGGATAACTTGACTTCCTCTTTTCCTATTTGAATATGCCTGATTTCCTTCTCTTGTCTGATTGCTCTAGCCAGGACTTCTAACACTATGTTGAACAGGAGGGGTGAAAGTGGGTAGCCTTGTCTTGTTCCAGTTTTCAGGAGAAATGCTTCCAATTTTTGTCCATTTAGCAATATGATGGCTCTGTGGGTTTATCGTAGATGGTGCTTACTATTTTGAGGTATGTTTCCTTTATGCATAAATTGATTTTTCATATTGATCTTGTATCCTGCAACCTTGCTGAACCCTTTTATTAGCTCTAATCATCTTTTTGTGGAGTCCTTGGGATTTTTCTACAAGAGCATAATTTGTCACCCGAAGATTCTCGTATAAATAGTTTTACTTCTTTATTTCCAATCTGAATGCCCATTATTTATTTTGTGCTATTATTGTCATATAAATTTTATCTTTATGGATTATGACCATCAACACTTATTTATCATTATCTCTTTACACAGTCATCTTTTAAGTCATATAAGAAAAAAAGATTTAAAAACAAAAACATATTTATACTATACATATTTCCACCATATATCTTTACTGGTGTTCTTTTTTTCTTCTCATGAATTTGAGTAACAATCTAGTGTTCTTTCATTTCAGCCTGAGGAATTTTCTTTAGTATTTCTTGAGAGGTAGATTTGCTAACAACAAATTATCTTCATTTTTGTTTATCTGAGATTATCTTAATTTCTCTCATTTTTTAAGGACAGTTTCACTGTATATAGAATATTTTTTTCCCTTTGACTTTGTTGGTTTTGGGATTTTGTTTGTTTGTTTGTTTGTTTTGAGTTGAAGTCTCACTCTGTTGTCTAGGCTGGAGTGCAGTGGCACACTCATGGCCACCACAGCCTCAACCTGCTGGGCTCAGGTGATCCTTCCATTTCAGCCTTCCAAGTAGCTGAAACTATAGGCACGTGCCACCACACCTGGCTAATTTTTTGATTTATTATAGGATGAGGTCTCGCCAAGTTGCCCAGGCTGGTCTCCGACTCCTGGGCTCAGGCAATCCTCTCACCTTTGCCTCCCAAAGTGCTGGGATTACAGGCTTGAACCACTGTACCTGGCACCTTTGACCTCTTTGTACGTGAGCTTCCCTGGAAATACAATTCTTGATTGACAATCTTTTTCTTTCAATGTTTTGTTTGAATATACCATCCCACTGTTTTCTTCTCTACGTGGTTTCTAAGGAGAAATCAGCTATTAATCTTATTAAGAACTCTTGTACCTGATGAGTCATTACTATTATTATTATATTTTGTTGCTGCCTTCAGGTTTCTCTCCTTGTCTTTGACTTTCAAGAGTTTGATTATGATGTATCTAAGTGTGGATCTCTGAGTTTATCCTAGAACTTATTGAGCTGTTTGAATGTGGGGAGTGGATGAGATGTGGGGAGCAAATGAGAGCTGTCCAAATAGCAGGCCTTCAGCAGGGCAAGGCCCCAAGCTTAGGCAAGGTCTTGCTTGGTTGCTCTGCATCCTAGCCAAACAGCAAGGGATGCAGCCTGCTACACAGAACGGTGTCTCAGATGCCCACACATACGGGTGCACATAATACAGATAAAGCCTTAGCTACAACAAGATAACCGCGGAACAGCCCGCCTTTTAGGTAGCAACAAAATTCCATTATAGCTCCTTCACAGACCTTGAATCCCTTCCAACTTCCTTTGGGCTTGTTTATAAAATAAACGTGCTGAGCTAGTTCAGGGCCGCTTCTCCTCCATCAGAGGAAAGTGTCCCACCCGGCCCCACCTTTTCTTTATGTCTTTGTGTCTGTGTGTTTCTTAATCTCTCGCCATTCTCTCTTGGGACCCTCAAGGCAGCCGCACGGACCACGGCATTTGGATATGTAGATTAATGTTTTAATCAAATTATTTATGTAAATGTTCTGATTCTTTATGTCTCTACTTTCCCTCCAGATATCATGTTATTTGTATGATATAATGCTTGATAATGTCCACAGGTCTTTGAGGTTCTGTTTATTTCTCTTCATTCTTTTTCCCTTTGATTCTTCAGACTGGAGAATCTCAAATAACCTAACTTCAAGTTTGCTGATTTTCTTTCTGCCTGCTCCACTTTGCTATTATGACTCTCTAGTAAATTTTAATTTTAGTTATTATGCCTTTCAACTCCGAAATTTCCATCGGGCTTTTTTATATATATATAACTTTTCTCTCTTTGCTGTTATTCTCTATTTGGTGAGATATCATTCTACTTTTCTTTAGTTCTTTCTAAAGAAAAGTATGTATGTAAAATAGATTATTTAAAGTCTTTGTCTAGTAAGTCCAGTATCTGGGCTCCCTCAGGGACAGTTTCTATTGATTGTTTTTCTCCTATGTACAGGCCATAGTTTCTCATTTGGTTGTTCAGAATTGGACTTTTACATAATATATTATGAATATTCTAAAAATTAGATTCTCTCCCTCCCCACAGGTTGTTGTTGCTGCTGTTTATTGCTGTTGTTTGTGTCAGTGACTTTTCCTAACTAATTCTAAAAGTCTGTATGTAAGTCTGTCTGTACATGTGTGTGTGTTACTGAAATCTTTGCTCAGTTATCTTAGAATAATGATGGGCAGCTAACGAATGGGCAGAAATTTCCTTAAATGCTTGGAACTTCCTGGGTGCTTTAGGTGACCCCAGAGGAGACTTCTGTTTGCCAGGACTATTGCTAGCAACATTTAAAATGTCTTTCAAGTCTCCCCCTTGACCTACAAGTCCCTACTAATATCTGGCTTCCAGGTTACCCCTCCGACCTCATCTCCATTCCTCGCCTCCTTCCCTGGGCTCTCCACACACAGACCAGGCACACTCCCCCTTCAGGGCCCTTGTACTTGCTGTTTCATCTGCCTGGAACATCGCCTGACTCACTCCCTTACCTTCTTCAGGTCTTTTCTTCAGGTCTTGTCACTAAGGCCTTCCCTGGTCTCCCTAGCTAAAATGCCTCACACCTAAACCCCCTTTCCTTTCCTTAATTTATTTTTCCCCTTAGAACAATTTTGGTACACAAGCCAATAAATTGCTTTTTTTGACCAAACCAGTTTAGGTTTTCCTTCCTTTGCAAACCAAGCATCGCTGTGTATTCCAGTCCTTGGTGAAGATTTGACCACTGGACCCTCCGAAGGCAAGGATTCCTCCTTTGACTCCACTGAAGGTCTTGGCATGGAGCTGGTGCAGTGGGGGCCATGACCCAAAGCAGGATAATGCACCCGGCTTCTGTGATTGGCACAAGATGTTCTAAGAAGACAGCTGTGTGCTGCAGGATGACAGCCAGGCACAGACAAGGCATGGGGAAGATGCTGATTGAGCAAAGTGGAAGCTATGATGGGTCTAGACAGGCTAAAGTTTGCGTGCTGAAGGCTTGGCCTCATCCCTGCCACGTCCCTGCCAGCCAGTCCCCTGACCTGCCACAACCATGCCACCTGACTGCCGGGCCACTTCCAGAGCTGCTCAGGCCTGGCCAATGTGGCAGCCGTGAAGTACTCCCCCAAAATGGAGGGAATAAGGGGAGATGTCCCTCAGGAAGCCAGGTAATACAGCTGTCCCAGAGAGATGGGACACCCAAGCCCAGCCAAGGGAAGAGACTGGCCAAGATCACATGACAGTCAACACGATCTCATGGCTCTTGAGACCAGATGGCACCAGGGTTAGGCCAGTTTGTACTGACTTTCAAAATGGCTTTGGTCAAGCACCAGCGCCTTCATAGGGCTCAGTCCATGAACCAAAGTTTCTGACAGTCTCTCTCACATTGGGTCACAAGGAGTGTGAGACAGGAAACACACACCAACAACATGGAGCCTGGCCCACACTGTCACTGAAGAGTCTGGCTCCTGGTAAGAACATTTCTGGCCAGGCTTGGTGTCTCAGCCTGTAATCCCAGTACTTTGGGATACTGAGGCGAGTGGATTGCTTGAGCCTGTGGGTTTGAGACCAGCCCGGACAACTTGGTGAGACCTCATCTCTACAATAAATAAAAAAAATTATCCAGGCATTGTAGTGTGTACCTGTAGTTCTGGCTACTTGGAAGGCTGAGGCAGAAGAATCGCCGAAGCCCAGCAGGTCGATGCTGGGGTGACCGTGAACGTGCCACTGCACTCTAGCCTGGGCGACAGAGTGAGACTCCAACTCAAAAAGAACAGTTCTGGAGCCCTAAGAAGAGACACAACAGCGTGCTGTCTGTGAGCCCCGTTGTGAGCACTCTGCTTTGCCAGCTCATGGCAACCCCAGGAGACAAGACAATTAGGAACCTTATTTTGCAGAAATAAAACCAAGAAGAGTTGAAAGAGCTGCATGAGACGCTTGGAATCTCCAGGCCAAAGCAGACCACAGAGAAAACTACAGTATACCCTTCAGAGGTATCTGAGTCCAACCGGTTCTTGCCTTTGAGTTACTTTGTAAATTGTAGGTAACTGACAGATATGCTGAAAGACTGAAAGACAACTGAAAGACTCCACCTTTCCTGGTAGAATTGACTGGCCTTCCCCTTGGAAAAAGTAAACATTGCCTCCAGCTATAATTCAGTTCCTTTACTCCATATAAATTTGTGCCTTTTTTGACTTTTTCTTTGAACCAGTTATAATATGTCTTTAACAACTAAAGTAAAATCTTTAACATAGGTTTACTTTCATAGCTATATGAGAGTCATGATGTTAACCTTCTTCTGAAAATGATCTTTTAACGGAGCCTTAAACCAACGCCCGACTCTCACTGTAACAGTCCTGGAAACCAACACTTTCATTCTTCCTTGCTCCACCTCCCGTGCTCAGGACTCAGTCCTTCCTTATGGATTTTCCAGAGGATCCTCAAACAGTGCGCGAACCGTCACCCTCTGCTTACCCATGAGCACGTTAAGGCTGAACGAGGCAAAGCCAATTGACCAAGATGACACACCTAACCCACACTTTCTCCTTCCCAGCTGTGTGTGTGTGTGTGTGTGTGTGTGTATGCGTGTGTATGTCCTGCCTGCCTGACTAGATTATGAACTCAGCTCCCAGTGGAGTGCAAGGAATGCACTAGGAAACTGTCTGGTGCCAGGAGACCCTGCGGTTATGAAGCAGGTCCCAGGGCTGTGGCAGGTAGCTCAGGCTCTGGGCAGTGGGACTGCAGCAGTATAGCTGGTGGTGTCTTTGACCTGTCCAAATCTAAAGAACAGTCCAGGCCTCAGTGGTGGCCCCCTCTGTCCCTTCTTTGATTTCCCCTCTGAGAGATGTGCCCAGGGTCATACTTCTTGTAAGCGAAGGAGCCAGGGCTTAAGCCCAGGAAGTCTGACCTGAGACCTTGCATGCAGCAGGCTTCAAGAACTGGATTTAAACCCAAGTATGTTCTCAGTCGTGTGGCCCTGTAAAGTTATTTAATTTCTCTGAGCTAATTAACTTCTCATTTTAAAAAAAGTTGGTAAGAAAATTGAATTAGATCGTGTGAGCCAAGGGCCAGACACTTGGTAGATCCTCAATAAAGAGGTGCTGCTTTCCAAGGCCTTGTTACCTCAGATAATGAGGCACCACTTAGGACTTGCCATTGGCCAGAGACCGTGGGATGCATATTATCGACATCACCTCCAGAAATCCTCCCAACAACCGCTGGGGAGATACCATGATGATCCCTGTTTGACAACTGGATAAACTGCTTGCCCAGAGTTGCACAGGGAGTAAGCAACAAGGGCGAGGTGTGACTCCAAGCCCTAGTCACTCTTCCACACTACACAGCATGCATATGATTCATTCCCCCAACACATATTGATTGGGCACTTACTATGCACGCCAGGCCCTGTCCTAGGTGCCAGAGGTACAGAAGTGAACCCCACAGACTCAAGTCCCTGTGCTCACGGACTGATGCTCCAGGTGGAGGAGCATCAGGCAAAGCTTCTGGCCTTTCGAGATGAGCTGGTCATCCGTCCCACCTGCCTGACCAGTGTGGGCAGCGTCTCGTGGGACTTTAGGGCTGGATCTGGACCTGGGTAGGGTGGGGACAAGGGACAGGATCAGGACGAAGTGTGTGGAGGGATGGAGACTAAGATGTCTGTGGGGAGGGGCAGGGGATGCAGGCATATGGGCGGCGTCAGAAACAGACCCTCTGTGTCCCCTGGGACTTGGTTCTCTGAGAACTGTCTCTCTCTGAGGTCAATTATGCCCAGAGCTAAAAGCACGTATTTCCAGGTGTGAGGACTGACTGCAGTGTGGACGGAGCCTACTGGGGGCTCCAGTCTAGGGCTCCCGGAACCTCCTGGAAGAATGAGTCCGGATAAAGGAGACATGCTTCTCCCTCTGCCTGGCTGCATACTGTGGGCCTTTGGGTGGGTCTGGGCGCCCTCTTGTGACTTCCCTTGTCTCTGCATGCACCCTCCATGTGTTCCTGCGGTTAGAGGGGTTTCTCCTACTTAGACCGTTTCTCTGTTCCCAGACAGGACCCTGCCTCTCCTGCTTCCAGCTGAGGTCTGAACAATAGTCCTCCGTCATGACTCTCACCTTTTCCTGCGTCAACCTCGGAACTCAGAGTTTGAGATCCCGCGAGCCCCCAGCCATGCTGCTGAAGGCACAGCACTGTGGCGAGGAGGCAAGTAGGCAGATTGCCCTATACACACCCTGCTCTGTTGCTTAGGAACCATTGCACAACTTTCCTGGGCTTTACTTTTTTCATTTTTTAAAGGAGGGTCATAATCGTTTCCACCTTATAGTGTTGTTGTGAGAATTAAATGAGTTCACGTATATCGGGCAATTCATCTGTCAAAGCCTCGTCACTCCCACCCTGCACACACAGACACATGGACGCACATCTCCTCCACCCTCCCCTGTACCAGGGGCCTGAAACTCAACAACTGCCCTTTTCAGAATGACTTGCTGGCCGGGTCCTAGATTCAGCCAGTGGGTGGCAGAAACAGCGATATGCTGTTGATCAGAGATGGAGGACTCCTTTGGTCACAGCGCCTTTGGGTTTCCCCACATACCACCCGGGACAGGAGGCAGCTGGGATCATTTCTGTAGCTCCTGCAACTTCCAGGGAGCAGCTTTCCCTGGTCTTTCGGTTCCAGCCCATCCGCATGCTTAGTAAGCTCCGCACTTTTCATTTTAAATCCTCTTCTGTTGCATGTGGGGCATCTCGGACCCTCATTCATTGCTGGTGGGCGTGTAACATAGTATTCCCCTTTGGGAACCCATTTGGCAGTTTCCTATAAACAGAGACTCTGCCATAAGATCCGGTGATTCCACCCCTAGGAATTTATCCAAGACTCATGAAAGCACATGGCCACACCAAGGCCTGTCTGCGTATGTGACAGCAGCATTATTCATAATCACCCCAAACTAGAAACAACTCAAATGTCCATCAGAAAGGGAATGGATACACCGCGGCACACCCACATAGTAGAATATTACTAAGAAATGAAAAGGAGGGGCTGGTACACGCAACATGGATGGAAATCAGACACGATGACAAGTGAGAAAAGCCAGCATGTGTCAGCCATGGAGGCCATGGAGGAAGTTGCCGGGCAGCTATGAGGAGTGCTGCTCATGGACAGCCTCCCCTGCAGCCCCATGGGGAGGATGCCGAAGCCTCGTTCTCTCCGGCTCCCTCCACAGGAGTGAGCACCGGCCTGGCCTGGCACTGGCCTGGCCCGGCCATTGCAGCTGAGCAGGGGACTCTCCACTTTTGAAGTCTTGGTCCTGGACTGAGATGCTCAGAACTCACTGGGGCCTGTGGTGTTTCCTGTCCAGTCCCCGCCCCTCTCCCGTCTTCTTTCACAGGTGCTGAACCTGCACGAAGGTCTGAAAGTTCTCCCACATCCCCTGTTCCCACTCTTCTTTTTCTTTCATTAATCTTATTCCCAGTAAATCCCCGACACTGCTAACTCCATCTTGAAGCCTGCCTCCCCAGGCCCCAAGCAGCATACCCATCTCACTTATATGAAATGTTAAGAGAAGCAAGCAACCTATAGAGACAAAAAGCACATCAGTGGTTGCCTGGGCCAGAGGTCAGAGAGGTTTGCTGCAAAGGAGCACGAGGACATTCTTTGGAGTGCTGTGAGTGTGCTGTAGCTTGGTCATGGTGGTGACATGGGTTTAGGTATTTGTCAAGACAAAAATAAGTATACCATTTAAACAGGCGATTTTGTTGCATATAAATTATATCTCAATAAAGGTGATTTTTAAAAGTCTCTTTCTTCTGAAAATACCAAGAGGGTATGGTGGCCATAGGACTGTGTGCATTTGTCAAAACTCACAGAATTGTACACTAAAAACAGGGGAGTCGTATGATGTACATTCATGCAACAACAAAAAAAGAAGCGGGAAAATGATAATATTTACTGATTACCATGTGATTATTACTGAAAATAATCTTGTCATATAGATGAGAAGGGGAGTGTTAAAAGGTTACCTGCTCCATTGGAGGACTCACACTTCCCAATTTCAAACTTACGACAAAGCCACAGTCATCAAAACATTGTGATGCTGGCATACAGACAGACGTATTGACCAACAGAACAGAATAGGGAGCCCAGAAGTAAACCCTCACATATGTGGTCAAATGATTTTTGACAAGGGTGCCAAGACCATTTAATAGGGAAAGGGCAATCTTTCAACAAATGGCACTTGGAAAACTGGATATCCATGAGCAAAATAATAAAGTTGGACCTCTACCTCATACCATACATAAAAATTAACTCAAAATGGGTCAAAGACCTGAACATAAGATTTAAGGCCGGGCGCAGGGCTCAAGCCTGTAATCCCAGCACTCTGGGAGGCCAAGGTAAGAGGATTACCTGAGCTCACGGGCTCGAGACCAGCCTAGGCAACTTAGTGAGACCTTGTCTCTACAATATATCAAAAAATTAGCTGGGTGTGGTAGCACATGCCTGTAGTTACAGCTACTTGGAAGGCTGAGGTGGAAGGATCGCCTGAGCCCAGCAGGTTGACACTGGGGTTGCTGTGAGCATGCCACTGCATTCCAGCCTGGGTGACACAGTGAGACTCTGACTCAGAAAAAAAGACTAAAACGATAACACTCTTAGAAGAAAACATACAGCAAATGCTTCGCCACACTGGATTTGGCAGTGGTTCCTCAGATATGACATCAAATACGTAGACTTTATTTTTTTAAAAAAAGGACTTTATCAAAACGAAAAACTTTACTGCATCAAAGGCAACCCATGGAAAGGGAGGCAATATTTGCAGATCTTATACCTGAAAAGGAAATAATATCCAGATGATAGAGAGACCTTCTAAAATTCAACACCAACAGTAACAAAACAAATTCAAAAACGGGCAAGGAACTTGAATAGACATTTCTCTAAAGAAGAGGAGCGGATGGCCACCAGGCACATAGAAAGGCACTCAGTATCGCTAATCATTAGGAAAAGCCAATCAAAACCGTAGTGAGCTACAACCTTACACCCACTGGGATGGCCACCGTCAAAAAAACCCCCAGAAAACTGGAGCCCTTTTGTGTTGTTGGCAGGAATGTAAAATGGTGCAGCCCTTGTAGAAAACAGTATGGTGACTCCTCAAGAAGTTAAAAATAGAATCCAGCAATTCCACTTCTAGGTGTATAGACTCCCCCAAAGAATTGAAAGCAGGGCCTTGAGGAGATATCTGCACACCCACATTTATAGCAGCATTGTTTACATAGCCAAAAGGTGGGAGCAACCCATGAGTCCATCAGTGGGTGAATAGGTAAACAAAACATGGTATCTACATACAGCGGAATACTACTCAGCCTTAAAACGTAGGAGAATCTTGACACATGCTACAACATGGATGAACCTGGATGACATTATGCTAAGTGAAAGAAGACAGTCATTAAAGACAGCGCAGCACAATTCCACTTATATGAGGTGCCTACAGTGATCAGGTTCATAGAGACAGAAAACAGATGGTGCTTGCCAGGGGCTGGGGGAAGGAGAGATGGGGAGCTGCGTTTAATGGGTACAGAGTTTCAGTTTTGTGGCTCTGGAGATGAATGTTGGTGATTTCTGCAAAACATTATGCATATACTTAGTATCACTGAACTGCACACTTAAAATGGTTAAGATGATAAATTTTATGTTGTATGTATTTTGTCACAATTAAAAAACTTTTTGAAAACTAATAGAGTTACATTAAGAATATATTTTTTAGAAAAAGATATCTGCTCCAGGTGCCAAGTATGCTGGGTACTCCCCTGACAAGAGGAATGGGAAGTCTTAGGTCTAGTCACTTGGTCTAAGAGAATAACAATATCAATCATGGGGGGCTTCCTGGAGGAGGTAATATGGCTGGGTTTGATGCTAGGCCAAGGAAGTATTACAGAAGTGAATGATTTCACCTCAGTGCCATCTAGGCCTGCCTCTCAGCTCACTTCTTCATGGTCTCCAAGGAGACAAGGAGCTTGGAATACCCACATTGCTGTCACTTGGCAACCAGAAACTGGTGGCTCCAGCCACCTGCCAAGTTATTTCCACGGTCCTGGGCCCTCACCTCTGGCATGGACTCTGTTCGTCCCAGGTAGTGGGGGCCCAGGCAGGGAGGCACCTGCCATCTGCTTCCCTTCCCAGCCACTCACAGGCCTTCACGGGACAGCCTGGGACTCTTGTGGATGTAGGTAGGTACACAGAAAATGCTGGGTGGACCAGGGCAAGACACGGACTGACTCCAGTCCCAGAAGACTCCATCCCTGGAGAATCCTGGGGCTCAGGGAAGATGGAACACAGTCCTGGCCCCCAAGGATTCACATCTGGAGCAGGAGACAGAGCTCCCTGCATTCTTTCCATGCACAGAGGCTAATGCTTCTTCCATGGCTGGCTGCTGGTCACAGACTTTCTAAGACAGGGCTCATCCTTAGATGAGGGGCTGAGGACACAGTAGATGCTGCTACAGTGACCTGCTCATCCCCAGTAGTCACCTCTAAGCACCAGAGACTGCTCTCTCTACATTCTGTCACTTTCTCCACATTCTGTAACCCCAGAGGCAGCTCTCGACCTTGGCAGTCACCCTCAGTGGGAACAACTTGAACCTGTCCCACATGCCCCACACTGCCTCCCCGGAGATCCCGCAGGAGTGAGCTTCAGTGGCTCACAGAGGTGACGGACTGACTTCATCACGCTCCCTCTGCTGGCTGCCATTCCTTCCTATCTCCCTTCCACAGTCCCCTATGGCTATTTCCTGGAATCAGCTTCCTCAGAAACATTCACATTCAGATCTCCCCATTGACTTCTAAGGAACCCAGCTAAGACAGGAGCGATGGTGTACACAACAGGGAACCAGCGTTCTGTGGCACATGCCTACAACCAGTCGTACGCAAAGCAGTGTTGACCCAAGGGGTGGAGACGAGGTATTTGTATCACTGTGTGCAGACAAGAAGGGAGCACATTGTCTAAAACACCCCAAAGTGGTCATCAAACAGACCAAAGGCCAGTCTGCTTTATATCATCACCATGAGCCAGCAATTCCAACCAACTTCAATGCTGAAATTCTCCCCTCCACTGAGGCTGACAGCTCTCCCTGACCCCTGCCTCTGGGCACCCCACTAACATGCACAGAGAAGAGGATCATTAATCGTGGACAAGAGATAGGGGAGGGCCTCACTTGGGAGGCAACCCTGACGCTCCGCTCACACAGAACTAACTGTATTCACAATTCCATGTCTTTGCATCTACTGTTCCCTTTACCTGAACACCTTTTGTTCCCTAATCTATACCCAATCTTCTATTAAAGTTCTGTGTGTCAGACCATCTCTTCCTCCAAGAAGCCATCCCTGCCCCCCAGCCTGAATCGGATGCTTCCCCTCAGATGCAGACCTCTGAGTGCTCCTCTATCATGGCAGTTGTCATACTAGGTTACTCTTGCTGCCAATTTTGCTTTTTGAACACTAGACAGTGAGTTCCACAGGGACAGGAACTTGTTCGTCCCTTTCTGGCTCAGAGAAGACACTTAGGTATGGGGTTGCCACCGGGCAAGGACCTTTTTGTGCAGTGTGCAGCTTGCACCATGGTCCATGGCAGACCAGCCTATGAAGGTGAACTGGTGGAATAAATGGATCTGTGGGAAATTTCCATCACTGGGTAAGGGCATTACAAGCAGAAGGGAAAGAACAAGCAAAAGCAGAGACCCTGAAAGTGTAGAACTTCTCAGGGCAAACAGTTTTATGCCACAGGCACTGTATCTCAGAGAGGAGTTCCACAGACACAAACTTTATCATCACCCAGAATGTGGTCAACACACTTGCACTCTCCCTCCAACCTGTTCATCTGAAAGCTGGTGGCAGCTCTCAGAGCTCTGAAGATTGGATCCAAGAATCTGGGCATCCCAGGGAAACCCTAAGAACATAACATTTGGAAAGGCATGGGGCCCAGCTGACAAAGTGAATGATGGGCTAGAAAAGATAAGACCTGCTCAGATTGGGCTTAGGTCAAGAACTCATTCATTCAGCACTCATTCATTCTTTCAGTAATTACATGCTGAGCATGGAAGGCACTCAGGTACATTTGTGCACAAAGTAAACATGTTCTCTTGTATAGTAGGAAGACAGTCACTAAGTAAATAAATGCCTAATATAATGTCGGGTTGCCATGAATGCCTTGCAGAAACAAAAGCAGGGTAAAGGGTTGAAGAGTGGAGAAGGTCATTTTGGATGTGCGGTCAGGGAGGCCCTAGGTTGAGGCTGGTGAGTAAAGGAACCATTTGAAATGAAAAGCAAAGTATTCATATGTTTGAGGGAAAAGCATTCCAGAAAGAGGAATGTAAAGGCCTGGAGAAGAGAACACAAGATGAGGGAGACTGGTCGGGAAGCTACTGACACAGTGTAAGTGTGGGACACTTGGAACATCAAACCAGAATGGAGACAGTGATGGTGGTAGGAAGTGGTCGGTGTCAGAATATATTTTGAGAGCAGAGACAATGAGCTTTGTTGTTGGGTCAGCTATGGGTGTGAAAGAAGAGGGAAGCCAAGGTCATTGCAGCCGGGAATAAAGGGAATGAGGGACAGTTGGAGGTGACTCAGAAAGCTATAGGATTGGTGGGGCTGGAGGGGGCAGACCATATGCAGGTCCCAGGAAGGACTTCGCTTTTCTGCTGAGTGTGATGGGAACCCTGAGAGGTTCTGAGCAGAGGTATGTGATTTGACTTGTTTTCTAACAGAATCTCTCAAGTTGTAGCGTGCAGGACAGATGGCAGGGTGACAGGGACAGCGTGGTGTAGTTCAGAGGCTGATGCCACACATCCAAGCAAGAGGTGACCAGGGCTTGAACCAGCTTACTGACTGGAATGGGGAAACTAAATTTATTTTACTGAAAGCAAAAAGTGGATTTCATGAAACTTGAAGAAACAATAGATGGTAAAAATCATAAAGGGGGCGGGCAAATAGATGCCTGAATTTGGTAGTGGATCCCAAGCTCCAGCTCTGCAGTTAACACTGTGTCTCTTTGTGAAAGTGACTTCAACTCTGTGAGCCGTTTTGTCATTTTCAAAATGGGGAAGATAATGAGTAGATTTCAGAGTTGAGAGGGAAAGCGATGGAAAGGTTTTATCACAGGATGCAGCCCACAATAAACACTTAAGTGTTATCCTAGGAGTTCCAGTACCATCTCGACCACTCACTGGCAGGCTGTGTCATCTTGGTCAAATTATCCCTCTGTCTCACCCTCCTTATCTGTGAAATGAGGCCCATTAATCATTAATACCAACCGCATAGGGTCGGGTCATGAAGACTTGGAATAATGTGGCACGTAGCAAGGGCTCGTGCTAGCGATGATTATGAATATACTTTTGCCATATTTCCCGGCCTCTTCCCTGGCCTAGCACGCCCCATCTTGCAGATGGGGGAAGTCTGTGATTCACAGCAAGCTGGCCTCTAGGAGGACGCAACGCCGTGCGCGAAGCTTCCACTTGGAGACTGGGGAAGTGGGGACTCGGGCTTTGACCCGACGCGCCACGCGCGCGCTCCGGGGCGGAACCTTTAAGCGTCGCGCTCGCATTTGCAGCCCGGCGCGCCTAGTGCAGATGGGCCGGCGCTGGCACCTACTTCCGGGGGCCCCGATTCTCCCCGCCCCGGGCGTCTCCATTTTGGTCGCAGGTGTAGTAGACCCGCCCAGAAGCGGCGCAAGAGTAGAGCGGAGTTGTAGGTACTTGGGGGCCGGGCCGACTCACTGCTGCACTCTTCGCCTTCCTCCCTCTCAAGCAGAAGCCGCGGGCGCTTATGGCGGGCCTGGAGGTCTTGTTCGCTTCGGCGGCGCCGGCCATCACCTGCGCGCAGGACGCGCTCGTCTGCTTCTTGCACTGGGAGGTGGTGACACACGGCTACTACAGCTTGGGCGCCAGTGACCAGGTACGCTGCGGAGCCGGCCAGCGGTAGCGGGGAGCTGTCTTCTGTGCAAGTCAGAGGACCGGAGGCCTGGTCCCGAGCTCCAGACTCCGCTCGCCCCGCCTTCCCAAGCCCGGGGCCTGGGGCGCAGGACACCGTTGGGAAAGCCTGTACGTCGAGGGCGCCCATCTGTCCCAGCCCAGCCCAGATCCCCTCCCAACACAGCTGGCACTTGATTGTAAGCCCAAGGACAGAAACTGGCCAGCACAGCCTGGCGGTCTCTCGGGCCAGGATTGTGTGGATGTGGCGCCGAGATGGGAAGGTTAGCTCCCCAGAGCATTCCTCCCCTCTCTGAGCCCCTCCAGGTTCCTCCCCGCACAGCCTCGGGGTGAGGTTGAGGGGACTCCCTCGATCCTGCCCTCCTACCAAACTCGAGTCTCCATCAAAGGTCTGGATACAAGCGCGGGTATGGCGGTGAGTTGTGACGACCCCAGTCCCAGGCCGGGGCCCTTTTGTTACCCCTCAGCGTGGACCCTGAGAGCTCACACACCCTTCACTTCTTACTAAAGGACCCGGTGTAATCCACTAGCCACTGTCACACCCAGCTCAGACTCTGGGAAGCAACCACTGCCTCCCCACTCCATGCACGTACACACGTACGCCATGAGTGTGAGGGTCAGATAAGGTTTTTCTTTCACAGCTGTCCCCACAGAGCCAGCCCGTCCTTCACTCCCATCCCCGGGCTCTGCCTCTTACAGCTGGGGAGGACTGCGGGATCCTACCCACCTCACTCATTCCTTCCATCTTGCCTGTCCCTTCCCTGTGACCCTTACCCCCAACGTCATCCAACGTATCAGCTTCCTGGAAGAACTGGACCTGGCCCCCTTACTGCCTCTTTAGTTTTTATCTCTTCCATCAGAGAAAATATCCTCCCAACCGTGCTCCCCACATACACACACTTGGGCACGCAGGACTTGGTACCTGCCCCTCACTGTCACTGTCCTCTCACTTTCAGAACCAGACCAGCTCTCAGAAGCAGACCACCCACCCCTGGCATCTTGCAGTGAGATTTTAACCCTCCTCTCATTATTAGCTGCTTCAGTTCTCAACCCCCTGCCCCCATCCTTTCTTTGCTTCTGAGATACACATCCGTCTTATTAATTTTCCTCTCTGACACAGCTTCAGGAATCTCCTCAAACATGCTTTATACATTCTGAGCACTTAGGCAAGTATACCTCCTTCTCCCTGCCACCCCCCCCCACTGTCCCCGTTCTTCTCTTTCCCTTAGAACTGAGGACCAAGACCACCGTACCCTTTTCACACTGTATCCCTATCAGCAGGAATCAGAGCATAAGAACCGTCATGGATTTGTGTCTCTTTTTCAGATCTCACTGGGACTCCAAGGTACATACTCTGTCCCCATTCCCGCCTCCAGACTCATGTACACTTCATTTCTCACTTGGGCTCTCAGGCTGGAGACAGGGCTGCAAAAAAAGATCAGCTGTCCTCACATACCCCTCCGAAATCACCTCTCCTTGGCCCTTTGTTCTGTTTACCTTGCCTTTCAACAGACCTTGGGACCAAGAAGCAGCAGCCCCCTGCCCCACTCACAAATGTCAGGTCCCCCTTCAGTGCGTTGTGCATTCTCCCAACAGAAGTCTTATGTCTCCCACCTGCCTGTTCCAGCATTCTAACCTAACAGCTCTCCACTTGTCCGCGTCGGTTCATTTCAACTTTTCCTGGACAGTTCTCCCAGGAAGTTGATGTGTAGTATGGTTCAGAGGACAGTGGGACTGGAAAGAGGAAGAAGACTTAGCTTTGACCTTGGTGCTCCCCCAGTGGCCCTCAGCTCCTCAAACCCTCAGCCCTGTCTCAGATGGAGCAGGTCTGCCCTGCTCTGCCTTCCTCATGTACCTCACTCCCTTTACATACTCCCCACTGGCCACTTCTGTTCAGCCACACTATCAGTCCCTTCACCCTCTGCCCCCAGGACCAGGAACTTGTGGCCTGCCTGACCCCTCCTCCTCTTACCATTCCACAAATACATGTCAGTGCTACAGGTCTGCTCCTGCAACTGTCTCCTCATTCATTCTGCTGGACAGTTTAGGGACATCAGTTCACATAGGTTGATGCCTCCTTCCAGCTGTCATCATCTCCTTGCCATATACTTGAGACCCTAGAATTTTCAGGTGAACTGTGCAGAAAGAATACGGTTTCATTTTAATACTGGTTTTTAAAACAACAGAGGTCCTGGACTGATTCTCAAAGTCTGTCTTATTCTGCTGTTCCTGGTGCCATTTGTTGAGCTTCTGCAGGCTGGAAAAAGATGCTGACCCCAGACATCTTTGGAGAGGCCAAGGACCCTGGGGAATAGGGCTTTTGGAAGGCATTGCCTACTCTCCCTCTGTCTAGTACTAAATCTTGCATGGCCCAGAAGGGACAAGTGTTTGGATTGCAAACTAGGTTGTGGTGTATTTTTGTTTCTCTCTGCCTTTTCTTAATTACCATTGGGGTCAGTTTACACTTGTCCTCCTCTCACTTCTGCTGAGTCTGCTTTCATGCAGAGTAGCAGCTGTTTATAGAGGATGTCTTTCCTGTTTGTTTATTGAAGAGGGAGTTTAATTTTCTAGCCTGGGCAGCAGACTCAGCTGAGACCAGTAGTGTTTCCAGGCTCAGAGGATGATAAGGCCACCTCCCACTCCCCACCCTCCTGGGGATGATAAGGAGAAGAAGGTCTCAAGAATATATGCTTGACTATGTAATATATGGACAGTTAAGTGGAAAGCTGGATGGGCTGCTTTCTCTTGGCTTTGTCTCCTCTGGTACAGGGGAACTGCATGTAAAACTTGTTAGAAGAGCAGCGGGGCCATTGGCTCCAACAAAAATACAGAATTTGAACTTGGACTTGTTTCTTGGAGTCAGCCTCACTCCTCATGAGAGATACGTGATTTAGGTGTCAGGGGATAGAGGTGGCCATAGACATAAGTTAGAGAGTTTGTTTTCTGTTGTGGGGAACCTAAGGGTTATGATGAATGGGAGGAAATACCCAGAATGATCTCTTGAAGTTTATTTGGGTATATTATAGCCCAGGGTCCCTGGGGCAAACTCATGGCCATTAAAGAATGCTTTCATCCCCACAATTTTGCCTAATTTTCTTTACTCTCTTGGAGCCAGTCTGGTGGATTTGGCTGGGAAAAGTCGCTAACCATGGCCTCAGCATCCAGGAGCTCTGAGTTCCAAACCCAGCTATGTACCTGACTTGCTGTGACCTTGGGCAGTTCTCAGTTCCTTCCAGCCTTTTATTTTTAATCAGAGGGAGTTAAACTACATGGCCATGCACTTTGGCTACTTTCCAGCTGTAACATTCTGATATCTGATGTTAGGGCCTGCAGTGCAGTTGAATGCCATGTTTGGCTTGATATCACCAGGGCCTGTCCCTCTCAGTCCCACCTCTGTTTTCTGGGGAACATCAGTTCTGCTGCAGTTAGAGACATCAACTTCACCTGACCTCAGGGCTTTTCCCAAAGGCAATGGGGTATTGAGCAAACCAAATTGTCTATATTCCAAGAAAGAACTTAAATGCTGTACATGGTGGTTATAATATAAATTAAAAGGCCCTTGACAGAACAAAGATAAGACATGTCATCAAATTCCTGGCTTCCAAAGTACAGCACTAGTTGGATGCAGTGGCATATGCTTGTAATCCCAGCTTCTCTAGAGGCTGAGGAGGGAGGATTACTTGAACCTAGGAGTTTGAGGCCAGCCTGAGCAACTAGTGAGAACTTGTCTCTAATTTAAAAAAGAAAAAATTGCTTAAGAAGACAATTATCTTTATTCTCACAACACTAAACATATTTATAGAAAATTTACCCAGTTTGAGATGAGGGGAGTTTCTCTTTCTCACTTAGCAGGGTGGTTTGATGAGTTTCACTTTTGTTTTTCATCACTCTTGTTTCTCTGCTTCAGACCTGTGAATTTCACTGTCATCCAGCCAGGTTTTAAGCTGTGCCAGTTGCAACGTCCTGAATTGGGGCCACTTTCCCAATAGATTCCTGAGCACCAGTGGTGACCAGAGAAGAGAGGCCAGCAGTTCTCAGTTCATGGCCTCCTGTTGTCCTTGGTGTATATGAAGTCCTGCTTTTCTGGACCTCTGCTGTTGTTCTTCATCTCTGGTCCCACTCCTTCCCACCACATTTCCACAAGTGTAGATCTTCCCAGTCTGCCTGCCCGTGGTAAGCGATATACATATGCAGACATAAAAAACTATATAGTATTGTCTGTATGCCTCAAAAAATTTTTACATAAATGGGGTTGGAGTGTAAGCCTTATTTTTTCTGAACTTTTCTTTAAATTGCATTTTTTATTTTATGCATAACATTGCGTAGGGTCTAGCTTGTTCCTTCTGACTGCTATATAGTATTCCACTGTAAGCATATGTTAGGTTTTACCTCTACTCTGACTGACCCCGGCCAGGGCTGTGATACAGATACCTTGTCACATCCCGTGTGTGTCTGCACTGAATTTCTTCTAGGAGTAGGGATTTGGGGTCATAGGATATTACTCATCCAATTGCACTAAATGCTGCCAGATTGCTTACCAGATGGGCTATATGAGTTTAAATGCCCACCAGCAGTGCCTGAAGGTTCTCATTCTCCCCACATCCACGTAAACATCTGGCAAAAAAAAAAAAAAAGAACACCAATTCGAGGAGTGTAACCTGGTGTCTCATTATTTCAAGCTGTGTTTCTCTGATCACGAGGGAGGTTGAATAACTCGTTATACAGTGTTAGATGCTCCTTTCCTTGTTCATGTTTCTTGCCAGTTTGGAAGGTTCCTAAATGTTAGTGTTTTTGAACAGACACTTTAACTTCTGAACAGTCTCAAAAGCAGCATGTTTTTCTTTTATGGCTCTTGTTTAAGAAATCTTCCCCACCTGCAAACCACTTATTCTTTTTACTACAGAAATAATTTGAGAACTGTTTCTCAAACTTTAGAGTGTAAAGGAAAGTCCTAGGATTATTAACAAAATAGAAGAAAGGAAGGCATCACAGCTCACAATGAGATGCATGTTCCACCCTGAGGCTGACAAGTATTGAAAAGTTGGACAGTAGGGCTGGGCTCAGTGGCTCAGCCTATAATCCCAGCACTTTGGGAGGCCAAGGCAAGTGGATTGCCTGAGCCCGTGGGTTTGAGACCAGCCCGGGCAACTTTGTGAGACCTCATCTCTACAATAAATAAAAAATTAGCTGGGCATGGTAGTGTGTGCCTGTAGTTCCGGCTACTTGGAAGGTTAAGGTGGAAGGATAGCTGGAGCCCAGCAGGTTGACCTAGGGTGGCCATGAGTGTGCCACGGCACTCCAGCCTGGGCAATGGAGTGAGACTCCAACTCAAAAAAAAAATGTTGGACAGTAGCAATATTGCTGACTGTGCGGGGCAGCAGGGGAGCTCATACATTGCTAGTAGGAGTGCAAATCAGCACCTCTTTGGAAAACAATTTGACTTATCTTGTAAATTAAATTTTTCTTCAGGGCATACTCTATTGAAATGTATCCACATGTGTACCAGATGTATAAAAATATTCATAACAGCATTGTTTATAATAACAAAACAAACTGCAAACACCCCTAAGCACCACCAAGTGGATGTATAAATTGCAGCATATTCACACCATGAAATGCTGTGCAGCTGTGAATGTGAATCAACTATAGTTCATGGATAAATTTCCCAAAACAATGTCAAATAAAAAAGACAAGTGGCAGTGATGCTCTTTATATAAAATTTAAAAACATTTGAAGCAGTATATGTTTATGGTTGCATGCATTGTGATACAACTCTAAGGAAAAGTGAAAAAACTTAAAAATATAGAGTAGTGGGTAGTGGTTACTCTTGAGGAGGAAGGAGAGAGAGTCATTGGGATATGCTACCCAAGACTTTAGCAATGTTGGTGATATTCTGTTTCTCAAGCTGATGGTAGCTACATAGGTATCCATACTATGATTTTTTATCTTGTATGTATCTGTGTTTTGTGTATATACAAAAATTGTTTATAAATCACTGCAGTCAGTTGGGGGATACATTAGGATCTGTGTTTTTAGTCAATACTTTGATGATCCTAATTTGCAGATGGCCCAAGGTTCAAACTCTGAAAAATACTACAGAATTTCACAGTGTTCCTTAAGATGATTGACCTTCTACTTAGCAGAGGGATGAAGAAGAAGTGATAATTAAACCAAGTCTGCAGATTCTTGACAGATTCCAGTGCTGTGTCATAAAGATAACTAGACATGAGGGAGAGAGCAGTAGAACAAGAATACAGAGACCTGGGTCCTAGACCTTTGACTTCTGTATGACCTTGAGCAAGTCACTTCTCTTGACATCTACATCCTCATCTAGGATCAGATTATCCGTAAATTCCTTTGTAGCTCTGTGTGCTGAGGTCACAATCCTCTCAACCATGTTCTCTCAGCCAGGTCCCGATGATAAGAAATCAGAACTGCTGCCAGCTGGATGGAGCACCAATAAAGACCTGTATGTCCTCCGGTATGAGTCCAAGGATGGGTCCAGAAAGCTCCTTGTGAAGGCAATCACCATGGAGAGTAGCATGATCATCAATGTGCTGGTAAGTCTGCGAGAAACGTGAGTCTGCTGAAGAAGTAGGGTTTGGGGTGGCCCTTTGGAAACCCACATAGCAGTGTGGATCCAGAGCTGTCAGTGTTCATGAAGCCTTTACCTAGTGGTCCCATTTCTGGAACTCTGTCCTAAGGTGAGAACCCTAAATGCGAAACGCTTTATGCACAGTGATGTACCACCTGGCATTAAGAGGGAGAGGCTTTCTGTCAACTGGGGATCAGTTAAATAAATTAAGGTAAACCCGTTTAGTGACAAGACAGGAGGAAAAACTTATCGGAGTCCCAGTGGGCAACTTCAGCTCCTTAAGTGAGCCAAGTTCTTTGCTTGCGTTTCCTGTACCAGAAGTTTCTTCCCCGCTCTGTCACCACCTCACACATGCACCCCCTCCCCCATTCCTTCAGCCTGGCTGACTCTCGTTTATTTTTTACCTTCTCAAAAAGTTCAGTCCTGACCGTCTACTCTGACCTGCCAGAAATCTAAATTATGCCTCTTTGTGTCATCATTTTATTTTCTTGCCTGTACTTATCACAGCTGTAATTGTGTACCTATCTGTGCTTTGTTTTAATGTCTATATTCTGCTACTGGACTGTAAGTTCCATGAGGGCAGTGACTTTTTGTGTTAAGTTTTGTCTTGGTTGGTTGTGTCTGACCACATAAATGTATTCTGTATATATTACACTGCACTTGGCTTTTTTCACTCAATATGTTTTAGAGGTCTTGACTTGGGAATACATATAGATAGACCTTATTAATTTTAACTACTATTTAATATTCCATAGTCTCATAATTTATTTATCCCTTTCCCTTTTGATTAACACTTAGATCTTATATCAGGTAGAGTTCTTAGTTGTAAACAACAAAAACCTCTCAGGTTAGTTTAACCAGAAAGGGTTTATTAAGAGAACCAGGATAGCTCATTGAAACAGGTTCCAGGCTGGGCTTCTAGGAGCAGTGTCCCAAGTCACGCCACGGGAACCACTGCCCAGCATGAGGGGCTGGCTGGTACTATTTGCCCTGCTGCCCCCTTCTTTTCAGCTGCTGATTTTGTGACGCTTGCAGCCTCTGCTGCTACCCTCATTGGTAAGATGCTTGCCTCTTGCTGGACCTTCTCCATGTTGCTTACCTCCAAGGCAAAGTTGATGCATCAGTTTGACACCTCAATTATACACTTTTGCCTAATTGTAAATGAGCCTGGGAAGTAGATTTTCTGGCATCTGCCTTGGAATGACAGTATTCCTAAATCAGAGAAGTCCCCAGGCATTTGGAGGGTATTTCATTTATTACAGACAGACCTTATGTATGCCTATTTGTGGACATATGTGAATATTCCTTTAGGGTGGATAATGCATTGTTGCTCTCCTCCCACCCACCTACTCACTCACTCAGAAATATCCCAGTCTTTCATTTTCTGTTCTCATTTTTCTAGGAATATGGTTCACAGCAAGTGGCAGACTTGACCTTGAACTTGGATGATTATATTGATGCAGAACACCTGGGTGACTTCCACAGGTACTTCTAAATGATGTTTTTCCCCTGAAAAAAAAAGAGAGAGCCAATGGCAAGCTGTAAGGCATGGGGTGGATGTGTTCAGAAAATTGAAGAAGGTGAACAGAAGGACCTTCTCTCCTGGGCACAGTCACTTCTCAATTCTCTTTCCTGTTTTTAATTTATTTGAACAGAGACTCACATAGGAAGTACCACATGAAATAAAATGATGCAGTCAAGAGGTCTCACATACTACGGTGGGCATAGATTGGAGGCCAGGCCAACTAAGAGAGTCCTGGAAGGAAGTGTGCCTAATCAGGTTCCAACTCCACCCCTGACTTTTTGAAAATAGACACTATTTTTTAGAGCAGTTTTAGGTACAAGTAAATATGAACCGAAAGTACAGAGAGTTCCCATGTTCATAGAAACATTATTCACAATAACCAAAAGGTAGAAGCAACCTAGGTGTCCATTGACAGGTAAGTGAATAAGCAAAATATGGTATACACATAAAATGGAATGCTATTCAGCTTTAAAGAGGATGGAAATTCTGACACATGCTATAATATGGATGAACCTTGAGGACAGTATGCTAAGTAAAATAAGCCAGTAGCAAAAGGGCAAATGCTGTGTGTTTCCACTTATATGAGAGACCTAGAGTAGCCAGATTTATGGAGACAGAAAGTAGATGGTGGTTGACAGGGGCTGAGGGAGAGGGTAATGAGGAGTTATTGTTTAATGAGTAAAGAGGTTGTTTAGCAAAATAAAAAGAATTCTGGAGATAGTGGATGATTGTACAATAGTGTGAGGGTCCTTAATACTGCTGAATTGTTCACTAAAAAATGGCTAAGATGGTACATTTTATGTATATTTTACCAGTTTAGATTTTTAAAAATTCTTTTAAAAAAACCTTCAGTGACCGGGCTCACTGGCTCAGCCTGTAATCCCAGCACTTTGGGAGGCTGAGGCGAGTGGATTGCCTGAGCCTGCAAGTTCAAGACCAGCCCAGGCAACTTGGCAAGACCTCGTCTCTGCAATAAATTAAAAAATAGCTGGGCGTGATAAACGTGTGTCTGTGGTTCTGGCTACTTGGAAGGCTAAGGCAGAAGGATCGCTGGAGCCCAGCAGGTCGATGCTGTCTGGGCAAAGGAGTGAGACTCCAACTCAAAAAAAAAAAAAACAAAAAAAACTTCGGTGATGTTAGCAGCTATTAGGATAAAGAAAAAAATCTATGATGAAGTCATAAAGCCTAGCACCTACTCCTCTAGCCTCATCCTATATCACCTGCCCCTCGGTCCCTGTGCCTCAGTCACAGTGTCATTCCCCTCCCTGTTCAGACCTCTTCCCTCTGCCTGGAGTGCTCTTCCCAACCTACATAACCAACTCCTGTTCATTCTTTGGTTCCCAATTTAAATGCCAGTTCCTCAGAGAAGCATCCTCTAGACCCCTTGTTTGGTGTTTCAGAACATCTTTTTTTAAGCTTTTAGTAAGTGAATATTTTATGATTAGCTTCTTAGAGTTGGCCTCCCCTATTTGCTGTGACTTCCTCGAGGGCAGGCTTGGGCTGTTTTGCATGTGGTAGACAGAGGATTGAAGGAGGAAAGTGAACCCAGGCCTGGCCATGCAAAGCGCTGCTCTTCTGGGTGTCACCCACGCCATGACAACCCTGGCCCCTTGAGGGGTTGAAAGGAGAACATCATTATGTGGTCTTTCTCGACTTCCTCTTTCTGGAATTCCACTGAGAGAAATGGATAAAACCTGTGGAAGAACCCAGGCACTGTGTGGACCATTCGTGCTCATTAGAGCATTTAGTCCACTCAGCAGTACTGAGAGAGAATTGTAATGGTGTCTCCACTTGTTTTTTAAACACATTTGTGTGAGGGGGAGGGTATGTGTTTTGTTTTACTTTCTTTTTTGATTACTGTGAAATGAGGGACACAATAGTACAACCTCAGTGTTTTTCTGAGAGTGAAATGAGATGTCAGCACATAGAGTGCTTAGTGCTGAGTCCCGCTCTTAGTATAATAAATACACAAAGGCAAAAAAAATCTGATCACCAGGAATCATCTCCATGGAAACTGAGGCTGTGAGAGCTGAGGTGTGGATTTGCCTCCTGATCACACACCCTCCCTCACCTCTGCCTTCTAGCCAGCAGCACTAAGTACCCTTCCTCCATCTGGCCCTCTCTGCTGTGTTGTCCTGGCACGTCTCACCTCATCTAGGAATTTGCCCCTCAGTGGGCAAACTGTGATTTGCTAAGGCATGTAAACCTATTGTGTTCTCATCTGCTGTGCCCTTCTGTGTCAAACAAGATGATAGGCTGTCTTTGGCCACTACCAAAAAGTCAGTCGTTCTGCTTCAAGGCTTAGAAGTTGTGGAAGAACTTCTGCTTCAGGACTTGGTCTTTAAATCAAGCCTGAGTTTTCCACCTGCCTAGGGAGATCAAAGGCCTTCCTCTGACCTGATTGATAGGAAAGGGTAGCTAGATTTACCCTCTACCCAGCTTGGTCGGGCAACCAAGGTTCTATGTTCTAAGTAGAAACATGATCTGTGTGGGATTTGGACCAAAGTTCATTTGTTTGCCTATATAGGTGTCCATTTGCTCCAGTACCGTTTGTTATGCCTTCATTGAATTACTTTTGCAACTTTGTCAAAAGTCAGTTATCTGTACTTCTATGGATCTATCTCTAAATTCTCTGTTATTTTCCACTGATCAATTTGTCTTCTCTGCCAATATTAATTTGCCAGTACTGATTTTGTAGCTATGTGGTAGGCCTTAATATTGAGTAGAATGATTCCACTCACTTTTTTGTCAAGATAGTTTTGACTGTTCTAGGGTGTGTGCCTTTTCATGTAGACTTTAGAATAAGCTTATCTATATCTATGAACAACCTTGCTAGGGTTTTGATAGGAGGTGCAGTAGCCCTATAGATTAGTTTGTGGAGAATTGACATTCTTACTGTGAATATGGTATGTCTCTCCATTTATTTAGGTTTTATTTTATGTCAGGATCATTTTGTAATTTTCAACATATAGATCCTGTATATGTTTTATTATTTTTTAAGTGGGAAGGGAGAGGATTGTAAACAATATTTTCTTAGTTTCAGTTTTCAAATGTTCATTGTTATTATATAAAAATGCAGTTGATTGTCATTGTGTTGATCTTGTATCCTGTCACCTTGCTGAATTCAAGGTGTCCTAGGCAAGTTTTCTGTAGATTCCTTGGGAATTTCAAGGTAGACTATCATGCCATCTGCAAATAGGGACAGTTTTATTCTTACTTTCTAATCTGGATGGCTTTTCTTTTTCTTGCCTTATTGCAGTGGTTGGAACTTCCATTGTGTTAATTAAGAGTGATGAGAAAGAATGGCTTGGCCTTTTTCTTAGGGACAAAGTGTTTAGTCTTTCACCATTAAGGATATTGTTAGTTGTAGGGTTTTTATAAATGCTCCTTATCAAGTTGAAGTTCCCCTCTATTCTTTCTTGAGAGTTTTTAACATGAATGCATTTATCATGTTAGACTTTGTCATGTGCTCTTTTTTTACATCCTTACGATTTTTTCTTCTTCAGCTTGTAAATATGATAATATGGCATTGATTTGTGATGTTGAATCAACACACAAAAATAAATCCTACTTGGTCATGGTGTATAATTCTTTTAATACATTTTAAAATACAATTTGCTGATATTTTGTTGAGGATTTTTTCATCTAAGTTTATAGGAGATACTGGTTTGTAGATTTTTTTGTACGCTCTTTGTCTGGTTGCAATACCAGAGTAATACTGTTCTCATTGAGTTGATGGAGAAGTGTTCTATCCTTTTATGTTTTCTGGAAGTGACTGTAAAATCAGTGTTAATTCTTGTTTAAATGTTTGGTTGAATTCGCCACTGAAATCATTTGAACCTGGAGATTTTTTTTTAATGTTAAGTACAAGGGGAACCCCCAAAACCCTAGAATTTATTTATAAAAAATTGTGTATTCTTACATGTTTAAACTTCAATCACCTTCAAAGTACTCTGTGTTTAATGCATTATACCTATTGAGATGCTTTTTCCACTGCTCAAAACGGTTTTTGAATTTGTCAATTTTGTTGCCTTTTAGTGCTTCTGCTGTTTTTTTGTTATACCTCTTCCACATTGGCAAAAGTTTCCCTTTGAGAACTTTTTTCATCTGGAGACATTTTTAAAAAAAGTTGCTCAGGGCAAGATCAGGTGAATAGGGAATGTGGGGCACAGGGGTCATGCTGTTTCTGGTCAAAAACTGCTGAATACTCAGCCTGGTGTGGACAGGTGCTCTCATAAATCACCCATCATGATATGGACAAACACATTGAAAGAATCTCCAAAAAAAATGCACTGAAGCCAAATGCAGCCTTTCACAACAATGCTACCTGGTACACTGATGCTGATGGGTGCCTAGAACACTTACCTGTATTGCAAGGGATCCACCCCCCAAAAGATAATTTTTTTGGGATCCTCCCTCATGTTCTCTTAATAGAACTGTTCAGATTATCTTTTTCATTTTGGCTGAGTTGTTATACTTAATAGTTTTTAGGAATTGGGTCTGCTGGGTGCGGTGGCTCACGCCTATAATCCCAGCACTTTGGGAGGCCGAGGTGAGAGGATTGCCTGAGCCCGTGGGTTTGAGACTAGCCTGGGCAACTTGGCGAGACCTCCTCTCTACAATAAAAATAAAAAATTATTCAGGCATGATGGCGTGTGCCTGTAGTTCCAGCTACTTGGAAAGCTGAGGCAGAAGGATTGCCTGAGCCCAGCAGGTCAAGGCTGCAGTGGCTGAGAGTGTGCCACTGCCCTCCAGCCTGCGTGACAGAGTGAGACTCCAACTCAAAAAAAAAAGAATTGAGTCTATTCTGAGTTGTTGGATTAAATTGTTCTTAGTATTCTTTTATTATCCTTTCAGTGGCTACACATCTATTGTAATATCTCCTGTTTCATTTTTGATACTGGTGATTTGTGTCTTCTCTGTCAGTCTTGTCAGAAGTTTGTCAGTTTCATTCTTTTAAGAATCTGGTTTTTGTTTCATTACTTTCTCTATTTTTCAGTTTTCTGTTTTATTGATTTCTGATTTCTATTACTTTCTTAATTCTACTTGCTTTGGGTTGAATTTGCTCTTCTTTTTCTAGGTTCTTGAGGTCAAAATTTTGGTTATTGAGTTTCTTCCTCTTTTTTAATGTAAGCATCTAGTGCTATAAGTTTTCCTCTCAACAATGCTTTAATTATATTCCATGTGTTTTAATACATTGCATTTTTATTTTTATTTATATCTCTTTTTCAGGACTTCCTCCTTGATCCATGGATTATCTGGAAGCATGTTGCTTAATTTCCATGTATTTAGAAAATTACTTTCTATGTTGATTTCTAGTATGATTCCATGTGGTTAGAGAACATACTCTGTGTGATTTCAGTTCTTTTAAGTGTGTGAGGGTTGCTTTATGGACCAGGATATGGTTTCTTTTAAAACACCAGTGTTTTAGGAACCCTCGAGTCCTGCCTTCTCTGTTCCCTCAGCCTGCTTCAGCACCTCAGCTGTAGTTTACATCGCTTGTCTCTCATAGGCAGAGAAGAGGCCCAGATGGGACAGATGTTCAGGGCAGCCTTCCAAGGACCCCTGGGTTAGTGACAGAACTGGGCCTTGAACCTACAGAGCTCTGCCTGCCTGGACCAGGAAGCTGGGTCATCTTCCTGGAGCCCTTTGCCTTCCATGACCCCGCCCATGACACGTGATGAACACACAATGAAGCTGAGAGAGGGGTGGGGACAGAGGAGCAGCCAGTCCAGGCCCTGCGCCCTGACACCCTCACCTCTTTCTAATGGGGTGGTAAACAAGGAGGGGCAACTCAGATGCCTAAGAAGCTTAGGCCCAAATCTCGGAGACAGCGCCGGTCTGTTGCCCCCCTCACCCAGGTCCGCCGGACGGCCCATTCCCACCCTTGCAAACAGGCCAAGCGCAACGCCAAGAGCTGTCAAGGCCCCCGCCGCTGCCCCCGCCGCCGCCAGAACACTGTTGACAGGGTTGCCAGCCAGCTGCAAGCAGTTGACTCCTCATCTGCTTCCTGCAGGACCTACAAGAATAGTGAGGAGCTGCGGTCTCGTATTGCATCTGGAATCATCACACCTATCCATGAGCAGTGGGAGAAGGCTAGCAGTGTAAGCAGTCCCCACCGAGAGTTCCCCCCAGCCACCGCCAGAGAGGTGGACCTGCTCCGGATTCTCCCACAGCAACCACACACGAGCCGGCAGCCGCCCTGGTGAGTACAGGGCCCCCAGCAAGCAGCTTGTGCTCCTGCAGAGGGAGTCCAGCCAGCCATTCCCATCCTGCCGCTTGACTCCCTCCCTGGCTCTCATGTGTTTTCAGCAAAACTGTCAAAATCTTGGTGCATGGAGGTAGAAAATGGAGATGTAAATAGAGCAGTGAATTTTTGCACTGCTACTATTCACCCAACTACCCACTCTTTTAAGGCTGCTTGTCTCCTTTGCAGAGGCTACACAGAGCCTCTGAGTCTTCCCAAGGGTCGATGCCAGAGTCACTGCCCAAGGGACTCACTGCTAATTCATTCCAGAGCTCTTTATCTGGGTAGGATCCTGAGCCAGGCTTTTGGAGAAAATGCAAAGATGCAGAAGTCCTTCCCCAGAGGGGATGTGGTCCCATTGTTTTGCCCATTTCATTTCATTTCGTTGTGGTTCCCTGACCTCTCTGACAATTTCAAAAGTTTTCCAAAACTTCATGGGGTATGAGTAAGTCATATCTAAGGTCTTTGCAGATTAGGATGGCAGCAATAGGACTGGAGACTTGTGCTTTGAGGAGGAACAAGGACCAGGGGTCCTTAGTCTCTAGCACTTTCCAGTTGGCGCCCACACTGTGGTAGTAATGGCAGGGTTGGTGGGGTTGGTGGGAGGGTTCACTGTGGGGTACATAGTAAGCACTTAAATGTAAACTACCATTGCTATTTTTACTCTGTTTTGTAATTATATACCTTTGGTTAGTTAAAAATGGGAAACCAATTTAATTGTTATAAGTAATGATTGGTAAGTCTTTTCAGCAAAGTCTTCAAAAATACTGTGTCCTGTGGAGAGAGTAGAGGATAATGAGACGTGGTTAAGAAAATTGGGAACAGTTTGTCTGATATAACCTCCTTATTTTACAGAGGAAAACAGGTGAGATGACCTACCTAAGGTCACCAGCTCTTAATAAAGAGGCAAAGCCAGGGCTGGGGTTCAGATGTCCTCACTCCCTGCACAGTGCACTGACTGTGATCCAACCAGAATATGATGGCAAGATGTAAGAATAAGCTCTGGTCAGCAGTCACATTGGGGAAGATTTTGAGGCCTTAAGTAAATAGTACTTCTTAGCTCTCTTAGACCCACGATCCATTTTTAAACAAATATTCTGTGAAATATTCTTTACTGCATTGAAGTGGAATTCCTAGATAATCTCACTTACCTAAGAGATCAGTATAAAGTCTTAACTATAATATACATGAGGGCCAGACTCAGTGGCTCAGCCTGTAATCCTAGCACTTTGGAAGGCCAAGGCAAGTGTATTGCCTGAGCCCACGGGTTCGAGACCCACCCGGGCAACTTGGCGAGACCTCGTCTTTACAATAAATAAATTTAAAAAAATTAGCAGGGCGTAGTAGCACACGCCTGTAGTTCCAGCTGTTTGGAAGGCTGAGGCAGAAGGATCACCGGAGCCCAGCAGGGCAAGGCTGCGGAGGCCAGGAGTGTGCCACTGCACTCCAGTCTGGGCGACAAAGTGAGACAACTCAAAAAAAAAAAATGTATTTTTATACACACACACACACACACACACACACACACACACACACACGAGAAAAAGAGAGTAATTAGTAAGATGGCAATGTGTATTTCAATGTGTAGGTGCCTGAGCACAAGTACACTGGAAAACAAAGTCAGACTTTGTATGTAGAATTATCTTGAATTTAACAATAATAAAAGCTAGCTTATACAAATGTATCATGTCAGCAACTCAAATACCACAACACTATGTTGCTGTTACTAACATGACTTTTCTGAAATGGTGAAAAATGGTGAACTGTTCTTAGGAGAGTTGGGAACAAAACAGTGCTTGGATAGTATTTCTTCAGTGATACTATTGTTGCATTCCTGGGAAAATGTCCTTGTGTTAAAACAGTAGAAAAATACTTTGTGTTTATGTATAAAACAGTCTTAGACTCAGGCAATTTCTTTAGGCTTTACACCTCCGTGAGTGTCTAACAAGACACTCGAAAATTATGTGGGGTGTAAGTCATCTTCATTATGTGGAACTCTGTTGTGAGTTGTAGAGCATTCAGAATCTCTGGTCTCTGCCTAGATGTGCCAAGAGGGCCTTCCAACTACTGTGACAAGCAGAAATGCTCCAGGACTTCTATATACTTCGAGGCTGTGTCACCCAATTGGGAATAACAGACATGAAGTCTAGAATTATGAAGATAAAATTCTTAATCTTGGAAGAACTGAAAGAATTAGAAAATCACCATGTTGCAACTTCTACCAAAATAATGTGCCTACTCACAAATTGTCACTGGTTGCTAAACCATTAGGTAAAGGTTGATGGGGGACTTTATAACAAATGAATCAGGTCCACAGCACCTGAACCCATTGATTAATCTTAATACTAAAAGTAGGATGACCAGATATTAAGTGTCTTTTAAATATTATGCAATAGTAAGTTCACGACATTCTCCATCTAGATCTGACTGCCAGTTTAAAAGTATGAAGGAAAGAAGAATAAGTTAAAAATCACATGGGAACACACCAGCCAAAATCAGAACATGGAAAATTTTACAGGATAAATTGACCTTGCTTTTTCATCAAATAAGTGTATAACATGGGGAGAAAAGAGAGAAGGAGGCTGTTATTAAAAGAGTCATATCAACTAAATAACAGTGTTGGGCCTTGTTTAGATCTTGATTCAAGCATACTAATTCTAAAAATCATTTTTTATTTTATTTTATTTTATTTTATTTTTGAGTTGGAGTCTCACACTGTCGCCCAGACTGGAGTGCAGTGGCCGCTCCTGGCCACCGCAGCCTCGACCTGCTGGGCTCCAGCGATCCTTCTGCCTCAGCCTTCCAAGTAGCTGGAACTACAGGCGCGCGCTACCACACCCGGCTAATTTTTTGATTTATTGTAGAGATGAGGTCTTGCTTGCCCAGGAGGGTATCGAACCCGCGGGCTCAGGCAATCCACTCACCTCAGCCTCCCAAAGGCGCGGGATTACAGGCTGAGCCACCGAGCCCGGCTTAAAAATCATTTTTTAAATATTTGGGGAAATTTGAGCATGGACCAAGTGTTAGATAACATTAGGAATTACTGCTAATTTTGTTAGGTAAAAGAATTAAATTCAGGTTCTGTTAAAAAATAAAGTTGTCTTAATCTGTTAGAGATATGTATTGAAGTATTTAATGGTAAAATGATATGTCTAGGATTTATTTTTTTTAAATTTCAGCCCCCCAAAAGAGTAAGATGTTGTAGGCGGGGGTGGTGGTGGTGAGTGAAACAAGAATGGCAGACTATTGATAATTATGGAAGTTGGGTGGGAGGATAGACAGGAATTCATGATAACATTCTATTTTTGATATGTTTAAACATTTCTTTAATAATGAATTTTTTATTAATGCCAATTCTTGATAAAGTCTTCCAAAAAATAGGAGACAATACTTCCCAACTTCTTCTGTGAGGCTAGTATTATCCTGATATCAAAACCAAAGACATCACAAGAAAACTACCAACTAGCATCCCTTATGAATACAGATATAAAAACCCTCAAGAAAATAATTGCAAACCTAATCCAGCAACATATAGAAAGAATTATATACCACCATGACCAAGTGAAATTTATTCCAGGAATGGTTGACTTAACATCTGAAAATAAATCAGTGTAATACACTGTATTAATAGAACAAAGGACAAGAACCATGTGTCCATCTCAGTAGACATAGAAATAGCTTTTGGCAAAATCCAACACCCTTTCATGATAAAAGCATTGAACAGTAGAATCCAATAAAGAGCATCTACAAAAGCCCGCAGCTAACAACCTCCTTAATGAAGAAAGATGGAATGCTGTCCCCTTAAGATCAGGAGTGAGATAAGCATGTTTTTTTGCCACTTTTATACAACATTTTACTTGAGATTCTAGACAGGGAAATCATTCAGGAAATTTTTTTAAAAATCTATCCAGATTAGAAAGTAAGAAGTAAAAGTATCTCTTATTTGTAGATGGCAGAAGATCTTGTATATAGAAAATCCTAAGGAATCCTCTAAAAAACTTAGAACTAATAGACAAGTTCAGCAATGTGGCAGGATACAAGATCAATAAACAAAAATTGGCCAGACACAGGGCTCATGCCTGTAATCCCAGCACTCTGGGAGACCTCATTCTACAAAAAAATTTAAAAATTAGCTGGGCTTGGTGGTGTGCACCTGCAGTCCCAGCTGCTCAGGAGACTGAGGTGGAAGAATTGTCTGAGCCTAGGAGGTCAAGGTGTGGTGAACCATGATCACTGCACTCCAGCCTGGGTGACAGAGTGAGACCCTGAATATAAATAAATAAATAAACAAAAATCAATTGTATTTCTATACATTAGTGCTGAATAATCTGAAAATGAAATTAATGAAATCCCGTTTATAACTACCCAAAAAATAATATAATACTTAGGAATAAATTTAGCAAAAGAAGTGCAGGATTTGTAAACTAAAAAACTATAAAACATTGTTGAAGAAACTGAAGAATATCTAAATAATGGAAAGTCATCTGTGTTAATGGCTAAGAAGACTTAATATTAGCAATACTCCCCCACTTGCTCTACATATTTGGTACAATCCCAATGAAAATTCCAGCAGGCTTTGTTTTATTTTCCTTAAATTGGCAAGCTTAATCCTAAAATTCATACAGAAAACCAGAATGGCTATAGCAATCTCAAACAAACAAACAAACAAACTTGGAGGACTTACAATTCCCATTTTCAAAACTTACTACAAAGCTTTGATCATCAGAACAATATGGTACTGCCATTAGGATAAACACATAGAGCAAAGAAATAGAATTAAGAGTCCAGAAATTAACCCATACATTCATAGGGAATTTATTTCAGCAAGGGTACCAAGACAATTCAGTGGAAAAACCATAGTCTTTTCAACTGATGCTGGAACTACTTAATATCCATATGCAAAAGAAGGAATTTAGACCCCTTCCTCACACCATACGTGAAAATGAACTCACAATGAATTACAGATCAAAGTGTAAGAGCTTGAACCATAAAACTCTTAGAAAAAAAGTGAGGAATAAGTCTATATGACCTGGGCTTAGACTATGGTTTCTTAGATAGAAAAAGCACAGGCAGCAAGAAAAAATAAATAAATTAGACTTTGTCAAAATTAAAACCTTTTGTCTGTCATAGGACAGTACCAAGAAAGTGAAAAGACAACCCACAGAATGGGAGAGGGTATTTGCAGATCATGTATCTGACAAGAGACTTGTATCCAGAATATATAAAGAAATCTTACAACTCAGCAGTAAAAAGAGAACTCAGTTAAAATATTCAATGGATTTGAATAGACATTTCTCCAAAGAAGTTGTACAGATGGTCCATAAGCACATGGGAATACGTGCATCACTGATCATTAGGGAAATGGAGATCCAAACCAAGAAATAGCATGATTCACAATAGCCAAAAAGTGGAACCCTAAATGTCTGTCAACTGATGATGGAGCAACAAATGTGATATAGGCATACAGTTTTATGTATATAATGGCAATTAAAAAGAATAAAATACTTAAACATGTTACAACGTGGATAGACTTTGAAAGTGAGGTAGGCTGGTCACAAAAGACTACATATTATATGATTTTATTTATGTGAAACATTCAGAATAGGCAAATCCGTAGAGACAAAGTATCTGAGTGGTTGCCAGGGACTGAGGTGAAGGATGGGCGAACAGGAATAGGGAGTGACTGCTAATGGGTACAAGGTTTCTTTTTGGGGTGAAAAAATGTTCTAATCACATTGTGAGCATCTAAAAACCACCATACTATATACATGTTAGCCGATTGAGTTTTATACGTGAAATGTATCTTAATAAAGCTATGAAAATATTATTTATAGTCATTCAAAAAATAGACACAGATGTGACAAAACTTATGTAATACTTTTATGCTGAAAACTACAGAATGCTAATGAAAGAAATCAAAGAAGATCTAAATAAATGGAGAGATATAACATGTTCATGAATTAAAGACTCAACATAGTAAAGATGTCGAGATACTTCACAAATTGATATACTTTGATATACAGATTGGTATAGTTTAATGCAATTCCTATCAAAATACCAGCAAAGATTTCTGCAGACATGGCAAGATAATTCTGAAGTTTATATGGAAAGGCAAAGGAACTAGAATAACTGGAACAATTTTTTAAGAGAATAAAGTGGGAGGAGACTCTCTAACCCAATATTAAGCCTTATGATATGACCACAGCAGTCAATGCTACTATGTAGAATTGGCAGAGGGACAGACATGTAGATCAGTAAAGTAGAATAGTGAACCCAAAAGAAGACCCACAAGAGTATGGCCAACTGACTTTTGACAGAAGTGCAAAAACAAATCAATGGGGGAAGGATGGTACTGGATTGGATATTCACAGGCAGAAACATGAACTTTGATCTTGACCTCATACCTTATGTAAAAATGAACTCAAAATGGATCACTGATTTAAATGTAAAACATAATACTATGACACTTTTAGAAGAAAACACAAATTCTTCAGTATCTTGGGCTTGGTGAAGAGTTCTTAGATATGACACGAGTACAATCTAAAAAGAAAAAAATGATAAATTAGACTTCAAAATTAAAAACTTTTGCTCTGTGAAAGACCCTGTGAGAGGATAAAAACATAACATACAGATAGAGAGAAGTTGTTTGAAAACCACATACCCAGCAAAGGATTCACTCTTTAGAGAAATAACTCTTAAAACTCAGCAGTCTAAAGAAACAATCCAATTAGCAAATAGACAAAGGATATGCAGAGATAGTACAAGGAAAAGGGTATACAGATGGCAGATAAGCACATGAAAAGATGTTCAGCATTACCAGCCATTGGGGAAATGCATGTTAAACCACACCTATTAGAATAGCTAAAATAGAAAACAGGGATGATATTAAACCTAGAGGTGCAGAGAGACCGGATCTCTCACCTGCTGGCAGAGGGACAGACATGTAGATCAGACATGTAGATTCCGTTCCTGCTGGTAGGAATGGAAAATGTTTCCAGCTACTCTAAAAAATCGTCCAGCAGTTTCTTTAAAAATGGAACACGTACTTAATAGATCCAGGAATCACACTTCTGGGCATTTATCTCAGAGAAATGGAAATTGTACCCACACAAAAACCTGTATACTTTTATTTGTAATAGACAAAAACTGGAAGCAGCCTGGGTGTCCATCCACTGGTGGTGTTGGCTAGACAGACTGTGGTGCATCCATACTGTGGCGCATCCATACTGTGGCATCCTGCTCTGCAGTACCAAAGAGGGAACTGTGGAAACACACGGCGGTTTAGATAATCAGGGTCATTTTACCAAGTGAAAAAAGTCAATCCCCAAAGGTCATATATTGTGTGACTCCATTGGTACAACATTTTTAAATGACAAAATTATAGAGGTGCTAAACAGATTAGTGGTTACCAGGGGTTACAGATGGGGCAGGGCTGTAGGTGTGATTATTAAGGGGGTAGCATGAGAGAGATCTCGGTGATAGTGTAACTATTAGAGAAAACTGAGCAAAGACTACATAGAACCTCTGTACTATTTTTCCAACTTCCCATGTTGCTTTAAGTATTAAAAAATAAGAAAATCTTAAAAATTTAGATGTTGAGGAGCCACTGAGGTTCTTAAGTCCATAGTATTTATTGAGCTCACTGTGTGGATCTAGCCCTGGGTGTTTCACAGAAGCTGGTGAGACCATCTGCCCTCCTGATCTCACCTCCCCTCCTCTCCCTTCCCATCTCTTCTTCTCATCTTGTCAGGAATGAAAATAAACAGTGTGCTGGAAGCACATAGCAAGAGGAATCTGAACCATACCAGGTTTTCAGGGAAGGTTGACCACGAAGCAGGCTTCTAAAGAATGCGAAGGGGATGCTAGCCAGGCAGAGAACAGGGCAGAAAGGCATCCCAGCCTGGAGGCCTGTCCGATGCAGAGCCCTGGAAGGACAGACAGTGTAGCCAGTGGGGTGGTTAAGTGGGTCGCTGAGCCCTCGTCAAGCTCATTGGGATAAGGGAAAGGACACATAATCCTTATCAAGGCAGAGAATTACCAAGAAGTAGTATGGGCCTCAGTTCTGGGAACCTTTCCTGAGCAAAGGCTCTGAATCTTTGGGCTGAATAAGGCTTGGGGGAAGATATGGATATTGTACTAGGCCCAGAAGATGGGGAAGGAAGTTGGTCATGGTACCAACCAAGCACTGGCCTGCTGTAGGCATGGCAAGCTCTGTCCCAACCTATTTTTTTGTTGGCAAAACCCCTGGTCCATGTCCTGGAGTTCCCCCATCCTTGACAACACCACCACTCAGTTATTTTGGCCTAATCCCAAGATCGTCACTTTATTCAAGTGCATGTTTTCTTTGCCCCACTTTTTCACCTTTTTGTAGCCCATCGGCTGGACCTGCGCCTTGCATATGTTTGTTTCCCTGTGAGTACAGGGATTCCTAGGGCTGCACCCTCACTCTAGGGGTGTGCACACCCCTATGGCCTGCGAGACAGGTGAGTTTGACAGAGACAGCTGCTGTGACAGGGGTTAGCACAGAGCTCCTTCAGGGGTGACCAGGGAGAGCCCTCCTGTAGGAGGTGCTGCCTGAGCTGTGTCTTCCTGGGGAAGAGAAAAATTCTGCACACTGTTTCTTTTTGCCTTTTCATGTGTCTGAATTATTGCATAACCAATTTATTTTAGGGGGAATGTTGTTCTAGGCTGAGGGAACAGTAGGTCAGAGGCATCAAGGTCTAAAAGCATGGGACTGCCCCTGAAGTTTGGCTGGAGAAAGAATTTGTGTCTGGAATCCTAGTATATAACAGCTGTGGAGGATGGGACCAGATTTTGGGAGGCCCCTGATGTGAAGTACACACATCTCCCCATGGACAGTTGGAAACCACCAAAGGATTCTGGTAGGGCAGCAGTGCCTTTGGCTGAAGAGCCTGGTGGGGTAGAGAAAGTCAGGTAGAAGACCAATCCTCGGCCTTCCTCCATACCAATCTTAGCAGGGAGGACTTGGTCCCCTACTTTCTGTCACCCACACCCCTCCCGCCATGTCAAGGAGAGAGGGTTTTTTTGGCAGTTGGGAGCACAGACTTTGCAGCTGGGTTCACACCCTCAGCTTGCAGCTTCACCTATCTCTCAGTGAGCACGTTTTGCAGAGCCTCAGTTTCCTCATCTGTACCTTGGGAATGAGTATGCCTCTCTCAGAGGTTTTGTAGGGTTGAATATGATGATGGATGTCACATATTGAGCTCATGGCTCAGAGTACAGTAAATGTTCAATAAATATTCAGTAGTCTAGTAACCGGCCACTGGAAAAAATATATATTCAGCGGATCCCATTCGGGTATTTGGCAAGGATGAGAAAAAAGACTAAAGATGTAATGAATAAGAGGATTTCCCCCAAAGGAGAACCTTGTTTTTTAGGAAATTTAGGCAGTGGAGCCACTTAAGTGTAAGAATGTCCATCCAGAGAGAGCGTTGGGCAACTGCAGTAAGGCTCAGGCTCTTTATGGACATTGGACATTGCTTTCTTTATTGTGAAGATCGTCACTGTGTGTCAAGAATGGAAGTAACTGCCATCTCTTGACTGTCCACCATACATGGCCTGTGAACTGAGTGCTTTCATTTATAGTTGCTCATTTTCTGAACAGCTCTACAAGATCCGTGGCATCCCTGCTTTGCCTGGGGAGGGACAGTGGATGTGTTCCCAGAGTTACCCAGCTGGGAGAATGAGCATCAGGGTTTGCCCCTAATGGGTCTGATGCACAGCTTATGATTTCCCCTTTGCACCTGCCTCAGTTCATGTAATAAGCAATGTGTGTGCAAAGTCAGCACAGTTCAGATGGATTATGGAGAAAAGCCCATCTCCCTCCCCTCCTCATGCAGTCTTTCTCAGGCCTGCCTCACAGGTCTAGGGCTCTAACTGGATGAGATGGTTGAAAGAGGAGGAGGATGTTTCAGAGGCTTCTTTCTAGCCACTAGCAAGTCTATCGGATCTTCCCTTTGTAGCTCCCTCTCTGCCTCCACCTTGACTCCCTGCTTACTCCCTTGCCAGCTCCCCTTTGTCTGTCAGCTCAAATGGCTGTGATACACCAGCTCCTTTACTGTAGCTGTAGCTGCTGCTGCTGCCGCCGCCACCACCACCACCACCACCATATTGCTCAGCAACCAGGCTTTCACACTTCCATCTTTTCCTTTCTTCCTCAAATGCTTAATTGAGGGGGAGGCCTTCGGGCAGAAGGAGGGGAAAGCAGCCCAGCAGTTGGCCCATCTGGCGGCCACAGGGTGTTAATTACCCCATCTCTGAATAGCCTTGGCTGGTGCTCTGAGCAGAAATAGCAGCCTCCACCCCTTCCCACAGGACAAAGGCCCACGTCTCACCCCTCATCTTGCACAGCCCCATTTTGCCTATCCCACGCCTAGAAATTTCCAAATGCAAACTAAAGTTGGGATGACTACCCTAGTCCATGAAGAGATCGTTTCCCCAAGTGTGTAGTGATGTGTGTTCGGAACTTGTCAAAGGATCCTGGGTCTGCTGTGCATACTGGATGCTTCCAGGCTAAGAGTATAGCTGGAGAGGACAGGTCAGTGTAAAGAAAGATTGAGGGTGGACAGCAGAACTTTTCTACTCCTGAGTTGTCTGGGAAAGAATTGCTGACAACATCCCATCTGTACGGGAAAGTTTTTCATCTAAGCCTGACTTTGTATTGTCATTATGTCTAATCTATTTCCCTTTGCTCCATCTGGCCTCAGATAGTCAGGAGACTGTATGCCCCAAATCCTGTTCTGTCTCGAAAAAACTAATTTTCCCTATGCTTAACCAGCTTCACTAAAAATAAATCTTTAGATATAAAGCTTTTATTTATGTCATTCTAAATTCATTTTTAATCCCAGCCTGTATCTTTACATATTTTTAAATGTTCCAAATTGTTTATATTCTGCATTTTCTTTTTAAAAATTTGCAATCTATTTACTAAAGTGCTAAACATAACTCTTTTAATGTCTAATAGTTTATTTTACTAGTATGCTGTGGTTTGCTTAACTATGGGATATTTCAAGCAATTCCAGTTTTCATTGCAAATAGTATAGCTACTAACATCTATATATATTCAGAGTTTTTTCTTTAACTTCCTTGAGTTATATTTCTTTTGCTGGAGACGCTCAAACTTTAAGTAAATCTACATATATTAATGAACTAGTATTTTCCAAATCACTAAACACATGATGTCAGGAACATTCTGGTATTCTAAAAAATCACTGAGGACCCCAAAGAGCTCTTGTTTGGGTTATATCTGTCAATATTTTCCCCATTAGAAATTGCAAATGAAACTTTAGAAATACACATTCATTTACTCATTAATTCATTCATTCCTTTAAAAATAACCATAAGCCCATGATGTGTTAACATAAATAACAAACTTTTATGAAAATATCTTTTCAAAACAAAAAGTTTAGTGAGGAGAGTGACATTGTTTTACATTTTTGCAAATCTCTCTAATATCTGTCTGGCTTAATAGAAGATAGTAGATTCTCATTTCTTCTGCATTCAGTCTGTAGGGGATTTGTTGCTTTTGTTGAAGCCTTTCACAGTAGATTGTTGGAAGTGAGAATAGTTTAATAACCTTTTTAAATAATTGTGTATATTCTTTAGTGTTATACCAGAACTTGGCAAGTGGTAGTTTCTTTAGTTGCAGTGTGGAATCTGAATCTATATCAGTGAACTTTTTGTACATGTTACACTAAAATCCACTGGTCTGTTATGCCCTTTGAATGGATCTTTTACTCATGTATGATATTGGATCTTGTATTTCATCATTTTGAAAATACTGAGATATGCTGATCTACTCAAAGCTCACACATTATACAGTATCAAAAAATCATATTCATTAACATTACTGATCTCAGAAAGGTACTGGGGAGCTACCAAGCTAATGGTAGATTCAAATTTCTAAATTGTTACATTTTGTTTGGAAACTTGTTTGTTACATTAGTAACAAATGTCATCTATTGTTATCCTTGAAGTAACAGGCTCACTTCCTTTTGGAGAAAATGTCTACTGTATAGACAAGTCCAAATAAGCATAGTTTGTCTGTCAGTTATTCTTTTAAGTAATTATTTTCTTTGAAAAAATGTCTAGTTTAGCTAGCAACTGAAATAACTGCACACGTACTTTTCATCATGACAGTCCATGTACTTTTTGTATGCAATAGATGTGCTTTCTGCATATTTCCCATTTTATGCAGAATATTTAAAAGACATTACTCAAAGATTGAGTTTGTATAAAACTTGATGATTATTTTTATTCCTTCGTCAAGAACACGCTTTAGTGAAACCGGGTGTGAGTGGGTGGATAGTGGGAGGATACAGTCACTGCTGGGTTATGCCACTGCTTTGATTTACACTAAGGCATCAGCACTTCTATCCACTCTTCCTTTTGCACCATCAGTGCAAATGTCAGCACAGTAAGAAAAGCTAGTAGCTTCTAAGATAAAATAGTTTTTGACCTCCTGGACCAGAGGTCCATAGACTACATTTTAAATCTTTTTTTTTTAGGTTTACTAGCCATTTGTGTGTGTGTGTGTGTGTATGTGTGTGTGTGAGAGAGAGAGAGAGAAGTTGATTCAAACCTCTTGTTTATTTTTCTGTTGAGTTTTCTGTCTTTTTATGATTTGTAGACATTGTTTATATATTCTGGGTAAGTCTTTAATTAAGTATATGTGTTATAAATACCTTCTTCTCCTTTGTAGCTTGCCTTTTTTACTCTATTAATAGTGTTTTTAAATTAAAACATACTTAATTTTTATGTAATCTAGCTTATCAATGCTCTCCTTTTATGTTTGGTGTTTTTGTGATTTGTTTGAGAAGTCTTTGCTCTCCCCCCAAGGTCCTAGAGATTCTCATATATTTTCTTCTAGAAGCTTTAATGTTTTACCTTTTATGTTTAGCTCTACAATCAACTTTAAATTAATTTTTATATGTGATATGAGATATATCTTTGTTAATAATTTATGTTTTTCATTACTTGGGAAACTATTAACTATTGTTAAAAATTTCCCTCATTATTCCTCACTTGGAGGCAAACAATCTTGATCCCTTTGTTTTTTTCCTGTGGATGGCAAATAGTTCAATGATATTTATTTATTTATTTGTTTGTTTGTTTATTTATTTTTGAGTTGGCGTCTCACTCCGTCACCCAGACTGGAGTGCAGTGGCTGCTTCTGGCCACCGCAGCCTCAACCTGCTGGGCTCCGGCGATCCTTCCACCTCAGCCTCCTGAGTAGCCGGAACTACAGGCGTGTGCTACCACGCCTGGCTAATTTTTTTGATTTATTGTAGAGATGAGGTTTCGCCTGCCCAGGCGGGTCTCGAACCCGCGGGCTCAGGCAATCCACTCACCTCAACCTCCCAAGGCGCGGGATTACAGGCTGAGCCACCGAGCCCGGCTGCTATTCATTCTTAAATAACACTTTTAATTAGAAATCATATGTAATTTTGTATTTATAACCTGAGGTTCTAAAGTAATTATGTGAGATGCTACCTTCTCTTGTAAAGGCACGTGGACAAGCAATATTAGGC
>CAUYQG010102650.1:0-14547 GCA_963574415.1 Tarsius wallacei
TTAACATTTACTCAAACCTGATGCACCAAGCACTGTGCTAAAAACATGTCGAGATGGCCATAAAATCTATGCACTTAATTTTGTACATAATTTATAAATGACCATTAAGAAATCATTTAGTATTTCCTTGCCATTAATTAATAGTTTTGACAACTGCAATGAGCATCTGAATTCCCACCCATCCGATTAGAAGCTGAATACTTGGGCTGTTATAGATGCCATTTGAGGATTTGTACCAGCAGCCAGAGGTGACATCATCAGAAAGGAAGACATAAACTATATATAATAAGAAAAAATATAAATGTGAATATGTAAAGCTTATTCTTTTCTAGGTGTGTGTGTTTCCTGGGCTTTTGTTGTTTAGAAGGGGGATTATAAGTGAAGGAACAACAACAACAACAAAAATAGATCAGGAAAGAGGAAGCTGAGATAAACACTAGCCAGCTAATTTGAAAGGAGTCTGTGGTGTTCTGACAGCCAGTGAGGAAGGCAAGACTTAAAGTTTTCCTAGGTTTCTGAATATATTTCTCATTTTCCTTTTTTGAAAACCTTTGAATTTCAACATAATTTTCATTGTATTCACAGGAAATTGCAAAAATTGTAACGAGAGATTCCCTTGGACTCTTTCCTTCTTTTTTTTTTTTTTTTCCTCAAATATGAGGTCTCTCTATGTTGCCCAGGCTGGAGTGTAGGGGTAGTGGTTATTCATAGGTGCAATCGTTGTACACTTCAGCCTTAAACACCTGGCCTTAAGTCATCCTCCTCCCTTAACCTCCCAGGTAGCTGGGGCTACAGGTGCACTCTGCTTTGCCTGGCTTCCTTTCCATTTTTGTTTGTTTGTTTGTCTTCATTTGTCTGTCTGAGAGGTGACTATGAAGTGTTAAACTATTTAAATATTAGAGCGGTATTTTCTCCTGCTGGGACCCTGCTATGATTCCCAGCAGGAGAAACCCTTCTCTGGCCGTGCAAGGGTTCAGTTTCTTTACGGGCCATAAAAAAAATATATTCATTTTTATAAAATCCATCAGCCTAAATATACTTAATGCACACAAAGCCTCCCCAAAAACTAGATTCTAAGAAAAATTCATGTACTGTCACACAATGATTGATGTTGATAATTACTATCATAGATCACACAAAAAAGATTTGTGATTTCTGTTTAAAGAGGCAAGAAGTCATGAAGTAAATCTATGGAGTCTATACCCCAAACTAGAAGCAACTCACATGTCCATGCAGTGTTCGGTTTTTAAAAATACCATCAAAAAGCAGAATCTTTACTATAACAGCTTGCGTGGATGTTCATGTGTGAGTCAACAATGATCTTCATGTTGTCAAATCCGGTGGTCACTTTTTTGTCATCTTAACTGAACTCAAAGCAGCATTTGATGTAGTTAATCATTCATCTTTCTTCAAATGTATTTTACTCTTGCTTTCTGTGACACCATATTCTCTGTGGTTCTTTCTGGTTCTTATTTATCTATCTCCTCACCTTCTCTGACTGACCTCTAAGAATGGAATACCCTATGGCCTGTGCTGGACTCTAATTATAATTTCTCCGGTTTTATTTTCTCCCTAGGTGATCTCACAGGATCTCTTGGCTTAAAATACCACCCACGTGTTGATGACTTGAAATTTGTATCTGCAACCCTGCCTTTCTTCTTAGCTTCAGAGTCTTAGACAAAATGGTCAGTGTAACATTGACTTGGATTTCTAAGTCTCCCACATGCTAAATGTGCAGAATGGTACTCAGACTTACTACTCTCCTAAACCTCTCTCCCCACTCCCAAACATCTCTCTATGAACTGGCTCCTGTTTATCTTCTTGTTTTTTATCTTAACCAGTTTTTCCCCCAATTCACTCTGCTTCAGTAGGATGTTCCCTTCTTTCTGGTTTATAGACACACCAAGCTTATCCTTGACTCAGGACATTTGCATTTGCTGCTCCCTCTTCCTGGAATGTTCTTCTTTGGGGCTTTCCCATTGATAAACCCTTCTTGTCATTCAGATCTCAAATGTTACCTCTTCAGAGAACCCTTCTCTGGTCACCACATCTAAAGTTGCCTTCATCCCACATTAGCTCTCCATATCCGTCTCTCCACTGGAATAGAGTCTCCTTTGGAGTAGGAGTAGAGAATCTGTCTATCTTGTTAATACCTGTAACCAGGATACCTTTAAACAGTCTTGGTACAAAACAAATGATCAATTAACATTTATGTGTACATAGAAATAAAATTTGGAAGAATATATGCCAAACAGTTAACAGTGGTTATCTTTGTGTGGGAGAGTAGTGCGGGAGGTAAAGTATAAATTGACGTTCACATTCCACCAAGATATGTTTCAGTTAGTCTTATGCTATTTGAAATAAAATGTATTACTTTAATAATTATACAAATTAATAAAAATATTTTAATTACAATTGATGGTAGATCGTCTTGATGCTTAAAATAAGCTAAGTTTGTCTGGAAGATGCATTTATGTGACTCTCCTTCTTGAGGATGTTAGGGAAGTAACATGTTACTATAGGTAGTAAAATATCTGTGATTTTGTAAAAGCATTGAACCATGAAACAACAGAAATGTTTCACCTAGTTTTCTTTCCTCTGAACTTGATCACCACCTTGATAGTAAATCATTTGAATTGATCTTCAAAAGGTAACATGATCAATTTATAAGCTTCATGAATAAGTTGTTCTTGTTTTTCTTTAAGTTATTATGTTTTACATGTATATTAGATATGTTCATCTTGAACAGGTTTATTTGTCCTTTTTATAGACATTCTAAACTCATAATATTAGCTGTTGTCCCCAGGTCCGAATGTTAAGTCAACACATGTTTGAAAGACCTTCACCTTATCAAGTATTGCAGGTCTCTGATTGTTTTGGAACCTCTTCTGATACCCGTGGACTTAGTTCAAGGCCAGTTAATACCACTTTTTTTTTTCCCTAATAGGATGAACAAATGGCTAATTGTTTGCTTTGGTCACCCAAGTTCAAGTTAATGGATCAGGGTCCTATGTATATAAAAAGTCTAGCTTGAGTCTTTTTAGTGGCGTCCTTGCCTTTCTAATCATAGATACTCCTCCTCAGACATTTTGTATTAGATCTGCAAAATGATGACTATATTTTTGGTCTGGGGGATAGTTGTAGCAGTGTGTTGTTATTTATGGCCAATTTTTGGAATAAGGAAAAGGTAAGAAAGTTTTATCTTTAAATTGCCTTTTAGTTCATTAATTCAGTGTTCTTTTATCTTCATTTATTATACTATAAATTTGGTTTTTCATACTTATACCTATTAGCATTATCTTCTTTAATTTTTCAATTAAAATTTAATTTGAATTTTACAAGTGGTATTTTTTTTTACTATATCTAGCAAAATATATAATGACAACTTCCCTTTTTAGTACTGACATACACCAATGGTAATGTATAAATGTACACAGTTGTTAAACATAACTGACAGAAATATTCTAAGATCTCTGTGGGTGTTATGTATGCATGTAAAAAGGAAGACCAAATTAGTAAGGATACAAGTGGGAAGGGAAAATCTGCAGTGGAAAGGGTTTCTTTCTATAACATGGAATAAATAGATGCTCTAACAAGTGTTTTCTTTTTAGCTTGTTCTTGTGCATTGGATAGACTCAGTCCAAGCCCGGACAAAATCATAGGCTGAATTGCTTATTCTATGACTCTTTTCTTATTAATGTTAATCAACCGTGGTGAATTTGGAAAATTTGCTAAGTGTATATGACACCAATTTCATGTATTTACAATTGGTTCATGAATACAAGAAACACAAATAGAGTCAAACCCAGAGTCATGGTTTATTTAACTTCTGATTGGCTCAAAGAGTAATTGTACAGGAGGGCATGTAGAAATTCCCTGTTATGTCAGTCTCAAAAAGAGAATCACTCCTGGCATATCTTCAGTTATGTAGATTGCTACGTTCTGTCTACCTCTTGCAAGTTCCTATGTCCTTTAGTGTAATTTTACTTCAGGCCTGATAGTTTGCCATTTTAATTAAACTACTTATCTCCAAACTAAGTAAACAAATGTCAAGTATACTAAATGTAAGAAACTATGCTCCTCTACCAAGAGGGACAGTAGTGAATGATAGAAAATAAGTTTATGCTTTCCAAAAAAAAAATTTTTAAATAGCATGACAGCTTTGAAATACAATTGATGAACCTGTTGTGGTTTATCTTACTAGCTTTATTTTGTAATAAGCTAATTTATCAAATGAGATTCTCCTCTTCAACTGTCATTAAAGAATAGTAATATCTTTAAACTAAGAAGATTTTACGAACTTCAATTCTGTAATCCTCTTTGCTACTCAGAGACATACTTCTATATATAAAGATATAGATACTTCTATATCTTTAAAGAATACAATCAAATGAAACATTTTGAGATACTTAAGTACACGATGCTTAGAAAAATATAAGCACTAGAATGTAGTGTTTTTTCTACACTGAGAGCAAGAATCTTGGTGGCCTTGTACATGCTCTTACCCCCGTCATTGGGAAAAGTGACAATCACATAGTAGACAAGTGCCTGTCGAACGTATGTGTGGATGAGTGAATGGATTTCGTGATCATCTTCACCAACATCTCATGGTACTAGGTTAATATGATCCATTATTGTAGCAAAAAAAGCAGGGTTCAATCAACAAAAGAAATACCTACAGAGTTTTGAATTCTGAAGTCAGTGGTAAAAATTTTAAGACCTGGTGTAAATGAAAAAACAAATATGTAGTTATCCATGTCTATCGTGCTTTTGTGTCTTACAGGAAAATGGGCGAACCACCTCTAGAGAATGGGTTGATTCCATACTTGGGCTGTGCCCTGCAATTTGGTGCCAATCCTCTAGAGTTCCTCAGAGAAAATCAAAGGAAACATGGCCAAGTTTTTACCTGCAAACTAGTGGGAAAATACGTCCACTTTATCACAAATCCCTTGTCATACCATAAAGTATTGTGCCATGGAAAATATTTTGATTGGAAAAAATTTCACTTTGCTACTTCTGCAAAGGTAACCAGTTTTGCATTTATACAACATTCTATTTGTTTGTTCTCTATCTTTCATATGCCACTCTATTTACAGTTGTACTTAGATTTAAAGATAAAGGTGTTGAAGAAAGTTATCCTTATGTGGTGAGTCTCAGAAACATAAGTAAATCAAATTAGTCATAGAATCCTAGTACTAATCATTTAAAAAGTCAAAATACGTATAGATATGCCATATGTAAACCATCTAATGAGGATGAAATAAAAATTAAATGCTTTACTGAGCCAGGTAGCACTATATGAGGAAGACAGATAAAAATTCATTATGTCAACAATGTTGAGACATATTCAGAATACTTATGGTGGAAAACTAACATTCGACAATTGTTTTACCACACTCATGCCACACAAGTGCTCCATTTTGTGGAGAAATTGGCCAGATGCTTTATCATCATGAGATAAAATTTAAGAAGCTCTATTATAGAGAAAAATTTAATTAATTTTTCTGCAAATAAATATTAAACAAGGTATTTGCTAATAATTAGCTTAAAGTCTACTTAAAATACACCTACAAAGAAAGTGAAATAGAACTAATGATTTTAAAACATTATCAATTAGTTAATGTGCAAACACTGTGCAAATATATGCAGTAGCATAAGAAATAAGAAATATACAACCTGAATGGTCCAGGAGAGTTTTACTGGAGATATGGAATTTAAATTTGGCCTTATAGGAAGGTTATGATTTGGCCATTTATTAATTCAGTGCTATGAAATTGTATGTGGGGAAGCCAAACCCCCTCTTTTTTTTTCCAACAAGTAGACAATTATGAAAGTATCTAATCTGCTTTTCAGTCTTTTACTAGCACTAGGTCATGTTTAATTTCTATTTTTCACATGTTTCATTTGCTGCCAGGCATTTGGGCACAGAAGCATTGACCCGAATGATGGAAATACCACTGAAAACATAAATGACACTTTCATCAAAACCCTGCAGGGCAATGCCTTGAATTCTCTCACAGAAAGCATGATGGAAAACCTCCAACTTATCATGAGACCTCCAGTCTTTTCTAACTCCAAGATCTCTGCCTGGGTGACAGAAGGGATGTATTCCTTCTGCTACCGAGTGATGTTTGAAGCTGGGTATTTAACTCTCTTTGGCAGAGATCTTACAAGGCAAGATGCACAAAGAACACATATTCTAAACAACCTTGACAACTTCAAGCAATTTGACAAAGTCTTTCCGGCCCTGGCAGCAGGCCTACCCATTCACCTGTTCAAGACGGCACACAATGCCCGGGAAAAACTAGCAGAGAGCTTGCGGCACGAGAACCTTCAAAAGAGGAATCACATCTCAGAACTGGTCAGTCTGCGCATGTTTCTGAACGACACAGTGTCCACCTTTGATGACCTGGAGAAGGCCAAGACTCACCTTGCCATCCTCTGGGCATCGCAAGCCAACACCATTCCGGCAACTTTCTGGAGCTTATTTCAAATGATTAGGTGACTAGCAACACTTCTATTTCTTTGTTTTTGTTGACAGTGGACATTCCATTATTTTAACCTCGTAAAAAAAAACCACACTCATATTACTTCTCATGCCATCAATCAAAAAGGTAACACTTAAGCATGTGAACATTTAACATGTGTCAGCTTATTCAATTCTCAAGAAAACGTAAGCAGCTGTGTCTGGTAAGCAGGTTTGATAGAAACTAAGTCGCAGAGAAAGGGATGTTTCCCCAGTCTCATAACCTGGATGTGTTGGTGCCAGGTTAATTCAAGTCACCTGGTCCAGAGCTCTTGCTTTGAACCTCACGTTGGTCCTCATGAGGCTGACAAGTCTATGAACGTAGTCTTAACAATCATAAAAATGTATTTAATTGATTTGTGACTTATTAACAACTATCAGGGCAGTGGCTATGCCTTATTCATTTGTGCATGCACAGTTTGGTTTTTCATCAATTAATAATTTCTGTCTTACTGTTTATTTGACCAACTATGCTATCAATAATATTGATAAGAGACTGAGGTTTTGCCTTTTAAAGCTGTATGTAACCGAAAAACTCTGTATATAACATATATTTTACATAGCATGATTGCTTTCCAAAGTGTTAGTCTTTTAGGAATTTGAAATTAAGTGGTTTATTGTATTATTCCAATTAAATTGTATGTTGTATCATGTAGACACAACATTACTATTCCATAGGATTGGGTATGTCAAATTTCCATTGATAATGGATGATTTTAGGTCTTATTATGAAAAGTATTTAAAAACTTAATTTTAGATATAAAAAGTCATTACTAATTTGTCATAAATGTTGAATACTTTTCACAGATATTGCTTGAGAGAGCTCATCCAGAATAAATTCACATATTACAGTAAAGTTACAACATCAATTTAATATCATAAAGGTAATTGTAGCCATATTTTATGATAGTCACATAAATACTTATCAGTCTTACATTTTTGAGACAACTTACTGTTGTAATATTATGTAGATCCCATGTCTAATCCTTATTAGAATCATTTATTTACAAAAGTCTGACCAAAGTTTTACTTTTATGTAACATGAACCTTTTAAGGCAACAATTCTTGCTAGTATCCAGAACACAAACTCAATTACAAGTGGAGGAAAAGCAAACGGGAATGTCCCTATCCCTCTCTCCCTCCATTTGATAGTATCTGATATCTTGGCCAACCCGGTATCTTGGAAACCAGGTAAAAGAAGAAAAAAAATGCCTATCGGCTTACAGATCTTAGGGGATGGAAAAATTTATTTTCTGAACATCTTTTCTTTTCTCTTAAATTTTGATAGGAACCCGGATGCAATGAAAGCAGCTACTGAAGAAGTGAATAAAACACTAGAGAGTGCCGGCCAAAAAATCAGCTTTGAGGGCAGCCCTATTTGTTTGAATCAAACGCAACTGAATAACCTGCCGGTACTCGGTGAGTGTGCTTGCTATGCTACATTTCATTTACCGTGTGCCACTACAAACAATGATAGTCAACATCTACTATGCACTTAGTGAGCTCTAGGCACGAAACTAAGTATTTCTACGAACTGTCTCAACTAATCCTCCCAACAATCCTATGACTTTACCATGACTATTTCTATTATACCAAGTGAGGAAACTGACACCTAGAGGTTAAGCCTCTGCCTGGGATCTCAAGGTGGAACCGATGGCAGCATTAATGTGGGATTCTTGATCCTGTGCTCTCACCTACCACCTGGCACTGTCCCGCCATGTCTTCCATATATCTCTTACCGTGAATATCACGGTTAATGGAAGCCTATTATTCATTTTCGTAAAATAGAGCGGGGTGTAGGGGGGAGAAGTACCATCAAGAAACCACAGTTAGCTGCATGGATTGAGCGTTGGTATTTAAGCCTGTTTGCTTTTTCTTTGTTTTGCTTTTCTATATTTTATGGAAACATAAAAGTATGATATAGTAAGAAAGTTGTTTTTGTTGTTTTTTTGTTGTTATTTTCTCTAAAGGAAAGAAACCAACCTATGCTTTTAGGGCAGTGTGTCAGCAGAAGGCATAGGAGGCAAGAAACTTAGGTTCCAAATTGGACCTGACCTGGGAGACCTCAGAAATGTCGCGTCTCTCATTTGTACAATAAAGGGTTAATGTTTTCTGATTTTTGAAAAATATACAATCATGTAATGAGCGCTTTAACCATGAGAGTTGGAGGATAAAGCTGGGGGGCCAGAATGAACGTCTCATGAGATCTCTGTATTTCAGTTGTTCTCAGGGTGGTTCTTTCTGTCTCTTTACGTCTTCGCCAGGCAGCAGGGCATCACCATCCAGCATCAGATAGTGTGTGAATAAAAACAAGTTCTTGTAAATACTGAATTGAAGTTGCATTAAACACTTGGAAAAATACATCGATATGAAAGTGTTATCAGTATATTAAAACTCGAAAAAAGTGACAAACTTTGGATAACTCGCTTAAAAATGAGTAACTGATTTTTTCAATTTTATTAGGTGCTTAATGTCATACAGAAATCAGATTACTTTTCTATAAAATAATGAAAGTTTATTTCCCATTGATGACCAAGAAGATTATATCTTTATCAAAAGATTATTAACTCAGATGATCAGATTTTAAAATCCATTCAGACACAACTGATTATGAATGACAGAATAGGGGTAACAGAAAAAAGGCTTGGAAATCTTTATCTGATCAGCTTCCCATAGTCTGTTTATTTTTGTGTTATAGGTTGCCAGAAGTATTTCAGACTATGTACTATATGGCCTTCAAATACTTGATTTGTTCTTTTTCCCTTCCTTTCCTTCTTCCTTTCCTTTTTTCCTTTCTTTCTTTTAAAAATGTTTAGATAGTATCATCAAAGAGTCTCTGAGACTTTCCAGTGCCTCCCTGAACATCAGGACAGCTAAGGAGGATTTCACTTTGCACCTTGAGGATGGTTCCTATAGCATCCGAAGAGACGACATCATAGCTCTTTATCCACAGTTAATGCACTTAGATCCAGAAATCTACCCAGATCCTTTGGTAAGTGATTGCTCATTCAAGTTCAATATCCAGGTGATACCACCCAGATCTAAATAAAGAAGAAATTTACAATTGTATACTTGATTTGACTATTGCAGCCATAGGAATTGCTCCCTTAATTATGTCAAACATTCATACATTATGTAAAATTTGGATGGTGGCCCAACATTCTAATTTTTAGTCCTGATATTTGTCATCACATGGTCTTCACTAGATTGCTGTTTTTTTCCCTCCTTAAAAATCACCTATTCCCAAATCCAGGAAATTGCAGGCTATTGACTATTCTAGTTTCTAATGGGAACTCTTCTTTCTAACTCTGCCTAATAGAGACACTAATCATTCAGGCAGGGTAGGAGGTATCATAAAGCTTTCTGGTTCCCTCAGTTCTAGTTAAGCTCCTGTCCCTTATTACTTTCTGGTTCAATGTGGGATATGTGCTAAATTACTAGTGGAGTCGATTTAAAAAGAAAATTACTCTTTGGAGCTTCAAGGTAAAGAAAGAGATACGTTTCTTTAAAACTGGCTAAGAGGGTTGTTTTCTTTGTATTTTTATTGCAGACTTTTAAATATGACCGCTATCTTGATGAAAACGGGAAAACAAAGACCACCTTCTATAGTAATGGACTCAAGTTAAAGTATTACTACATGCCCTTTGGATCAGGAGCTACAATATGTCCTGGAAGATTATTTGCTGTGCACGAAATCAAGCAATTTTTGGTTCTGATGCTTTCTTATTTTGAACTGGAACTTGTAGAGAGCAATGCTAAATGTCCACCTCTAGACCAGTCCCGTGCAGGCTTGGGCATTTTGCCACCACTAAATGATATCGAGTTTAAATATAAATTCAAACATTTGTGAATACATGGTTGGAAACAGGGGACACTAGATGACATTACAGGACTGCAGGATGCCAACACCAAACAGTCCCTTTGGACGGATGCATAGAGTGGTGGTAGAAATGATTCAGCAAGTCCAATTCTGTTCACCGACGCTTGCTGGTGACACTTAACTATCTCAGATTGCGCTAGTGAAGAGAACTAGTTCCTAGGAGCATAATAATTTATTTTCACTTGTATAAGTCAATGAATGTTCATATAGCCAGGGACTGAACTTTATTATTTTCAGAGGAAAACACCTTAATTTGTTTTTCAAAATAAAGATACATACTCCATTCGGGTGTGGTGGCAGACGCCTGTAGTGCCAGCTACTCAGGAGGTATAGGCAAGAGGATCACTTGAGCCTAGGAGGTCGAAGCTGCAGTGAGCTATGATCACCCCATTGCACTCCAGCCTGGGCAAGAGGTAGATCCTGCCTCTAAAAAAAGATATGGATTCTAATTGGCAGATTCATTTTTCCTAAGGAAATGGCTTTATTTTTATAAAAACCACCCAACAATTATGAAAAAGGTTCAGCTTCACGTTTTAGTGAAACTGCATTATTTTTTGACTATATGGTGGGGTTCTTCAGGTATAATCATGTAGCATAAAGGATATTTTAAAGGATTATGTCGTGCCCTTTAGTAAAAAGAAAATATCTTTCAGCTTTCTCTATATCTGGTATCCAGGGCTCTTAAAACGAGTATCTGAATGTCCTGAAAACACGAAAGGTGGTTTTAATATTTTCCCTTTATGTTTTAATTTATTGTTGCTGGAAATGCTATGTCACATTTCAACAATCTTCTCTATATTTTTGTTCGATTCCATATTAATGAGAAGAGTTTTTTTCCCCAGAGATTGAAAGGGCAGTTTTTCTGTCATTACTAAATATGCATCAGGGAAAAGAATGTATCTTTTATGTGATACACTTCAAAATTAAAACTGGATGGGAATGACCACAGCTTTGGTTATGAAACATGTAGAGTTCATTAAGTGCAGCTTGACATTATGTTTTATTTAAATGCTTTCTATCTCTAAATGACTTTTTGCTGAAGGAAAAAATAGGTTAAGGCTATATATGTGTTTAAATACTATGTACAACAATGCTTCGATAAAATATTTTCATGTATGACTGACTTATCAGTCACAACAATTCAACCGATATTTCTGATTGTATTTATTTGTAAATTATATTTACCTTTTTTCTTGTACCATAGATATTTGAAAAATTCTAACATTTGATAATTTGGCAGTGATTCATCTTTCAGAATTAAAATTATGAATGTATATGTTTTATATTTTGTGGTATTCAGAATGTTTAAAACATTTACCTACTGGTAAGTAAAAAACAACAACCATTTTATTCAGGATTCATTCAAAATATTCATATTTTCAAATGTATTCAAAATAATAATTTACTAAAAAATCTCCCTCCTACAACATAAAATTTATTTAAAATTTTAAATCTTGGGCCAGGTGCAGTGGCTCATATCTATAATCTCAGCACTTTGGGAGGCTGAGGCAGGAGGATTGCTTGAGCCCAGGAGTTTGAAACCAGCCTAGGCAACATAGCCAGATCTCCTCTCTACAAAAATATTTTAAAAATTGGCTGGGCATGGTGGTGTGCACACAGTGTCCCAGCTACGTGGGAGACCGAGGCAGAAGGATCTTCTGAGCCCAGGAGGTTGAGGCTATGAGACCATGATCATGTCACTGCACACCAACCTGAATGACAGCGTGAGATCATGACTCAGAAAAAAAAAAAGTATCTCCGTCTCTTAACTGAGTTATTTTTCACATTAAGAAAATTAAAGTCATTTAGATGTGGTTCAAGATTAACAAAGTTCTATTTTGTAGCAAGCTTTTATAAACCAAATTTCTAATGTGGTTTCCTAATAGATTTTATGACTTTTTGAATGTATCTACACATCATTCCATATCTTTATTCTTGTATAACAAGGGTTGGCAATTGGTAGCCCATGGACCAAAAGTCTCCTTTCAACAGTCTAAAAGCTAAGAGTGGTTTTTACATTTTTAAATGATTGAAAAAAATTAAAGAAGAAGACTATTTCCTGACGTGTGAGAAGTATATGAAATTCATATTTCCACATCCATGAGTAAGGTTTTAACGGGACACAGGACACCCATTTGTTTGCATTATTGCCTATGGTTACTCCTGCAATTCAACTGCAGAGCTGAGAAGTTGATACTGAGATCATGTAGCAGCAAAATCTAAAAAAAATCTAAAATCTGGTCCTTTACAGAAAATGTTTGCCAATCCTTGTTATATAGCTGAAGAAAACACCAAAGGCTACTTTTTATTATAACTTTGTTAACTAAGGCTACTTTTTATTATAACTTTGTTAACTAAAAAAATGTACTGGGTGGGGTTTCTCTCGCCCATGCCAACTCTGGCATGTTTCCCTTTCTTTCTCCCCCTTTTTTTTCTAATAAACTTTGTTTTAAAAAAATGTACTGGCATATGAAATATCTTTTTTAAAGTATGTGAGGAGTACATTGCAAAAGCTGTGGATATAATTTTATCTAAAACAACATTAACTTAGACCTTTAGTGAAGATTAATTGATTTCATTGAAGAAAGAGATCTTTATTTTTTAAATGCTTAAGATAAAAACAAAATTATAGTAATTGTCAGATCAAATAGGCCTAGAAGAGATATTAATGGTTACATCTACTCAGGGTTACTATAGGTCAAGTCCAAGCTCAACACTTTGAATGCATCATCCCATCCCGATCTCATAAGAGTCCTTTGAAGTTCATGTTATTATTACCTCTATATTACAGAGGAGAAAGAGGGAATTCAAGAAAGGTCAAGTCACTGGCCCAAGGTCACAATACTGACAGATGAAAGAACTGGGAGTATTGGAATTCATATTGTTCCAACTCCAAAGTCGGCACTCTTCACTTTGTGGCAAGTCCAAGTGACAGACTGTCTTGACTCAGGTTGTTGCAAAGATAAGCCACAGTAAACAAAATCTATGATGTCATTTCTGTCCCTAAAGTCCCACTGTTTGGGAGCATCACTCAGTCAGATGCGCTCGCAGCTGCTAGGCTCATCCAGCCCAGGGTGGCCAGGAAGGAGGCGGAGGACTCCCACCAAGAGCCTGTGAAGACCCACTGCATGGTCAATGGTCAAATACAGCGTTACGCTGTTTTCGCCTTCACACAGAATGGTGTTTTCTTCAGCTAGAGTTGTTAATTGTGCAATCGCATGATGTTTCTCTTAGGATCAGTGTTATACATTTTTGAGGCAATAGGGTTAAGGTTTTAGCCTTGGTCTCATTAGTAGATAATGAAACACAGCTTCTCATCAGCATCTTCTCTATACCACCTTAGTTGATATCAACTCAGAGGCTGGACCTGTAAAGTGAGGACACGACAGCAGCATGAACGCCTCGTAGAGCATCATAGACGGTTTAAAGTCCTCTAGTCTGAGCTCTCATTTTAGTTAGAAACTGACATTCGGTGAAAGAGAAGCTTATTTTTGTCTAAAAGATTGTGCAGCAAAACATAAGACAGGCCTGGGTTTAGAAACTTCCTGTTCATACATCAAATGGTGTATCCACTGAACTCAGGGATATGCATTAAGGACTTTACCTTCTAAATATTGGTATTAGGTTTTATAGACTCCACAAAACCCATTTCTTTATCTATAAAGCTATATATTTTTTAAAACAAATAAATAAAATAAACGAATTAATCCTAAAAAATATTCATAATTTTTTCCATGACTATAGTTAGGCAAACTACCTGTTTTAATTTTTTTATTTTTTTAAAATTTTATTTTATTTTATTTTATTTTGAGTTGGAGTCTCACTCTGTCGCCCAGACTGGAGTGCAGTGGCATGCTCCCGGCCACTGCAGCCTCGACCTGCTGGGCTCCGCCATCCTTCTGCCTCAGCCTCCCAAGTAGCCGGATCTACAGGCACGTGCTACCACACCCGGCTCATTTTTGATTTATTGTAGAGATGAGGTCTTGCCAAGTCGCCCGGGTGGGTCTTGAACCCGCGGGCTCAGGCAATCCACTTGCCTCGACCTCCCAAAGTGCTGGGATTACAGGCTGAGCCACCAAGCCTGGCCCAAACTAATATTCTTGCATTGGAAGTACCAAGCTCAAGTTTGCTTGTTTGTTTG
>CAUYQG010102655.1:0-39160 GCA_963574415.1 Tarsius wallacei
GGGCTCGGTGGCTCAGCCTGTAATCCCGCGCCTTGGGAGGCTGAGGTGAGTGGATTGCCTGAGCCCGCGGGTTTGAGACCTGCCTGGGCAACTTGGTGAGACCTCATCTCTACAATAAATCAACAAATTAGCCTGGCGTGGTAGCGCACGCCTGTAGTTCCAGCTACTTGGAAGGCTGAGGTGGAAGGATCGCCGGAGCCCAGCGGGTTGAGGCTGCGTTTGCCGGGAGCGGCCACTGCACTCCAGTCTGGGCGACGGAGTGAGACTCCAACTCAAAAAAAAAAAACTAAACCTTTATTCAAGAAGAACATTTCTGCACTCCTGGAGGTCAATCAACAAATAGAACTATGAAGAAACAAGTTCAGAGTAATCACAGGCCAACAGTTGGGCAGAGGAATCGTGTTTAAGCAGTTTTAACAGACAGGGATTGGGAACAAGCATTCAGGACACATATATGTATCATTTCATCCCCTTTGTGCTTAAGCCCAACCACATTTATTTTTAGGCTAAGCCAGCAAGTGGACACAGAAGCCAGCTAGGAACAGCCATGCCCCTGGTAACTTATAAAACCCAAAAAGAATGAGAGCCACATCCCTCTTCCTGTAAGACGAGTTATAATGGAAATTATTGACAGATCTGCAAATACCAAAATTAAAGTGAACGTATTTGCTGCAAGCATAGCAAAGGGGTACGTTCTGGAAAAGTCTTACTCATCATGAAGCTTAAGCTCAGGACCACCTACTTGCCTGGGCTAATTCTAAGTTTGTGGCAAAAGCCTAGCAATGAATGGTCACATTCGTATTTCATTTTGCATTGTTTTTCTTATAGATGACCCTCCGAATTGTGTAACCTTCAGAAACCTCACAACCTAATTCCATACTCGATACCCAAAGTAAAGATAACCGTAAATCACTGAGAAAAAAATATACACAGTAGAGCAGAGTATTGCGCAAAGGCTATAAACAAACAATTTATAGAAGAAGAAATATAAATGGTAAATACACATAAAGCAGGGGTTCCATCTTGCTTGTAATTATAAATATACAGATTAAAATAAAAATGAAATTCTCCACTCACATGCAAAATGCAAAAATTTATGTGATTGAGGATATTCATTTATGGTGCTAATGCACTTACATTTACAAATGTTGGTTAAAGTAGCAATTTTCAAAGTCTCTTAAAAGAGTAAATTGGCAAGGCATATCAAAATACACATTACCCTTAATTCAGCTTCTGGGAATTTATCCAACACAAACACACATTCCTTGTAAAGATCTGTACAAGGATGTTTGTGGGTACATGTGGAAGTCAAATGATAAGAAAACTAAGTGTCCACCAGTGGGGTAGGTGTGTCCATACATACTGTCTTTAAAAGGAATGAGAAGACTTATATGATCCACTAATAAAAATACTCTTAAGTTAGTAACATATTTTACGTGTGAAATTTAGAACGGAAAAAAAAATCAACTGTCATCTTTTACCTTGTATTCTTCTTGGAGGTGTGTTGAGGTAGACAAAATTGCAAGATTTGTGAAGATTAAAAGTTTGCATAGAACTAAGGCTACAAAAGTCATTCTCTCTCTCAGGCATACCTACAATGGCATTTCAGTATCTTGTGGGCTTTTATTCAAAGTTAGTTTCCTGAACTCACTTTAATACGCTTTTCCTATTTCCTCTGGCCTATAGTCCCTGTAAGCTAATATGGATTTCACCTTTCCAACCTTCTGAAATGTCCTCATACCCTAAACACTGGCCATTAGTATGATTCATGGTTTGTTGTTCATCATGCAACATAAATTCACTTTTCTGGTTGCTTGATTTACAATCTAGTCTTACTGTACATGGCATGGTCTTTGTTACATTTCATGACTCCGTGAGTCCCTTTATTCTCATGTGTATCCTGTTCTTCTTGAGGAGTGTTTTCGTGCCTTCACAGGTTTTCACACCACCCTCTAGCTATGTATGAACATGAAAACTATTCAAATTACCCGAGAATGAGTCATTCTGTGTTCAAACCCCATGCCAACCTCCACTGACTCATCTGCCTCTTGGGTTTACAATAAGTAGTTAATGAATTACAAAGTTACAAAGCGCTTAGCATAGGTAAGGTAGTCTGTGCATAAAAGCTGTGGTTAGTTTAGTTGATATTTTTGTTATTATCATCTGTTTTGTGTAGGTAACAAAGTGACGCTCAATAAATTTTTCAAGATTGCTTACATAGTAAGGGTGGGCTGGTGGGACTGGTTTTTAAATTCTTAATCCTAAATCCCTCCACTCCACTCCTTGAATACCCTCCTCAGGTCTTTCTGGTTGCCATTTCCCCTTGAAATCTGCTTGCCTGCTAACACACCTCTCAGGCTATGCACAATGATTCTTTGACTCATGGATACAAATTGTGTTTGTACACAATGTGGATGCAGTTACAGTTAGGGTACAGTCATTTTTACTAGACCTATTAAAATATAAACTTTGTAAAGTGGAATCTGAAACCCTGGGCATAACCATGTAAAACGTTTTCCATCTCAGGGTAGAGGGTGGAATTAAGGGATTATGTATTAACAAGGCATGAAGAGATTCCAGCACCTGTTCCTGCAAGACTGGCTACATATTTTCATTGAACAAATAAGAATAACAATGGAAACCTGCTGCTTGAACTGTCTTTATTTAGAAGTTTTGCTTTCTTGTCCTTTGGAATATAGATGACTCCACAAAAAAATTAGAAGGAACTCAATCTCTTTGTATTTCAAATAAGGTCAAAGAAATATGTAATGAGATTTGCCCTAGGGCCCCACAATTTCCATTCTTGAGAAAAGAATCAAAATACTGTGTTGGGGCACTTCACTGGAAGTCCCTTAGGGAACTAATCCTTCAGCTTTAAGGCAAGACCATCTCTGTCTTTCTACTCACCCAGAGAATGATTTTGATTTTGGGAATTCCCAGCTCTTTTGATAATTAGGAGAGCCATGCTTTTGAGTGGAAATACCTGGGTGCTGCTTCATACTGCATTTGGGAAGTGCTATGATCTGAATGTTTGTATCTCCCCAAAATTTAGATGTTGAAATCATAACCCCAAAGGTAATGGTATTAGGAGGTGGGACCTTTGAGAAGTGATCATGACATGAATGCAGAGCCTTTGGGAGGGAATTAGTGCCCTTACAAAGGAGATTCCAAAGACAGTTCCCTCATCCCTTTCCCCAAATGAGGACACAACGGGAAGGCAGCGTCTATGAAACAGGAAGTAGCACCTCACCAGACACCAAGTCAGGGGATTGATCTTGGATTTCTTCAGCCTTCACATCTTTAAAAAATAAATGTATGTTGTTTATAAGCCACCCAGTCTACGGTATTTTACAACAGCCTGAATAGACTAAGACTATAAAGATACAGTGCAAGGTAAACAAAAACAAAAGATCAATCATTTGCAAGGTCTCTTCCCTTTCAGGCTCTTCCATTTTTCACCTTATTGCTATTCAAAAGAGTTGATGTACAGTCAGACCAGAATATTAAGACATGTGAAGACCCTACAATAACCTCACAACTGTCAGCTGTCCAACCTAGCACTCAAATTAATGCATATCTAATTTTCTGACCACCTAATGATTTTTAAAATTTCTATTCAAGACTACAAATGAATACAAATTTTATTTTAAATGGCATACATATAAAAGAAAAAAAGTTGATTTGCCAAATAGACTGTACATCTCACAAGATAATGCTATCCATAGAAAAAGCCAAAGGGACACACTTCATTATGAGATTTTTGCCTTCCCAGTCTTATCAGCCTGGGAGCTCATCAGCCTATGAATAACAATGGAAACCTGCTGCTTGAACTTTCTTTATTTAGAAGTTTTGCTAGTTTGCCCTTTGGAATATAGATGACTCTTCCATCTAACTTAAAGGCCCAAAGCTTAGAACCAAAGCAGCTAATGGCTATGTGGCCTGGCTCCTGCCAATCCCATAGCTAGATCCTGGACTACCCATATGGGGACCAAGGTCAGTCTTGGAAGGACAATGTGAAAAGTAAATGTGCCAGATTCCTAGGGAATAGCCAGGTGAGGGGAAGCAACTGAGACCTCATGTAAGTGAAAGAAGAGTTAGACATTAGCCAAAAGACAAGTTTGCAACCACTGTGGAAGGAAGTGGCCCCCAAAAGGCAGAGAAAATTCTAAAGAAGAAGGAGGAAGAGAGGGATGGGTGAACCTTCTCTCAAGCCTGTTGGATGCCTGCAGGTCCCTCCTTCTACCAAGTTTCCCCTTTCCCCCAAGACCTTAGACAGGATGATCATCCCTCCCTCTACCTCTCCACCTCAGATTGTACAGATGCATGTGCCCCAACAGGTGCATTCATGTCAGAATCTCTCCAGGGCACGTATCCTGAATGCCACCCAGAGACTCCAACTACTGAGTCCAAAGACCTGAGCATCTGGCTACACAGTCAGGATGGATTCCCCAGAGCAGAAAGGCCAGAGAGGACTTCTCCATGAGCAGCAGGGCCAATGCTACACCTGACAGAGAGGAAGGATGAGGAGGGTCATAGGTTAGATGTGTCTAGTGATGGCTAAGCAAGGAGGAAACGCAGAAAAGCCCAAGCAAGGAATAAATTAAGGAGGAGAGAGGGAAGCCAAATGCTCAGCATGGCCCAGAAGGCCTGGGTCCCCCACAGCACAGCACTGCAATACCCCTCTACTAGGACAGCTAATCCGCTCTGATAGACCAGAAGACACCATACCCCCCAAATAGAGGACACATAGAAAGTGACTAGATGGAGCACTCCTCCTTCCTCATTCCTTGCGTAGATCCAGGGTTGACAAAATGAGGGTTTAAAATGCAGAACACTCCAGCCTGGGCGACAAGAGTGAGACTCCAGCTCAAAAAAGGTAAAATAAAATAAAACACAGTAACAGAGACTTAATTATAAATGAAGAAAGTTGAAACACACACCACTCTACATGCTGACTTACTTTCAGACTCTTGACCTTTGTCGAGACCCATGAGATTACACATCTAGTAGAGAGAATGGATCGAAATTTTAAGAGAACTGCCTCGTTTGCATGATTGGGAATTCTGTAGAAGGGAGTGTTATGCCAACAGACCTGCACACACTGTCTCATTAACTGCACTTCTCCCCACTGCCAGCCTACCCAAGCCATCCCCTCATATCTACGGTTAATACATATGAAGTCAGTACATTATGACAAACATAGAAACCCATAGTACAGTACACTAGGATTCAGGCAGTTCAGATGAAAAGACCGGTGGAAATAAAGATTTAAAAGAAAGGTTGTGTGATTTTTTTTTCTTTTGCGATCTCACACCTCATCTACTTTTATAAACGCTATTTTAAAGACGTGGGATTCATTTCAGGATTAGGTACATAAGTGGGCATCGTACAGGTGAAGTTTGCGCCCCCTTTGCTTCCCACTTGGTCTGGTTTGGGATCAGTATACTTACTGGTGTTTTGTGCCCCCTTTTCCCCTGGCAGTGTCCCACTACTGCCAATCCCTCCCTTAGAGTATTTTGATAAATGTTCAGGGTCTGCTTATGAGTGAAAACATGTGGTGCTCAGTTCTCCGTTTCTGTGATAGATCACTGAGTATGATAGACTCTAAATACATCCAAGTAACTGCAAAGTCCATAATTTTTCCTCCTTTATGGCTACTTAATATTTCATTGTGTATATGTACCACATTTTTAAAAAATCCATTCCACTTTTGATGGTCAGCACAGTTGGTTCCATGTTTTTGCTATTGTGAATTGTGCTGCTATAAAATGTGTATGTAAGTAACACTTCATCTACCTCTAATTTTAAATGTTTAAAATATGCAGGAGAGTATAGCAAATTGCTCAGTGGTTATGGGGGTTTGATGTGAGGATAGATGGGTGTTGGATCAAATAACTGAGTTAGGTGGGGGCACTGGGATGGAGAAATGGCACTGAACAGAGAACTTTGCCACTCGCGGGTTAGAAAAAGAAGTTCCATGAATGGATTTAGAGTTGATCATACTCAGTGATCTATCACAGAAACAAAGAACAGAGTATCACATGTTTTCACTCATAAGTGGACCTTGAACAGTTATCATAATACTATAAGAAAGGGACTGGCAGTAGCAGGAAACTGCCATGGTGGGGGTGGGATTGGCAATTGAGGGAACTGCCAGGGAGGAAGGGGCACACCTCATCAACAAGGGTACCCGCATAATGAACATTTGTATACCTAACCCGATTTGTACCCCACATCTTTAAGATAAAAATAAAAATAAAAAAATTAGAAGAAGAAATTCCATAATTCTCTTATCCATGGCCGCCATCTACTGGCTCTACAAACCCTACTCTTTCCACTTCCTGTACCTTTCACTCACCCTTTTGTCCCTTCCACCTCCTCACAGCATTCTCTGACTCATCCCCAATATTCTACCATTGTTCTCATAGGGCGTGGGCTCTGTTGGAGAATTGGGTGCATCTATAGCCTGACTTTATGAAAAGTTGCCATCGCTATTGCAACCAGAATGGCAGAAAGGACACTGGAGACTCAGGAGAGGAGGATGGGAAGCAGAGGAGGAATGAAAAATTACTTACGCTGGGAGTGGTGGCTCAAACCTGTAATTCCAGCAGTTTGGGAGGTCGAGGTGAGAGGATTGCCTGAGCTCAGGGGTTCAAGACCAGCCTGGGCAACTTGGTGAGACCTCATCTCTACAATAGATAAAAACAATTAGCCAGGCATAGTGGTGCATGCCTGTAGTTCCAGTACTTGAAAGGCTGAGGTGGAAGGATCACCTGATGCCAACAGGTTGAGGCTGCGGTGGCCGTGAGCTTACCACTGCACTCCAGCCTGGGCGACAGAGTAAGACTCCAACTCAAAAAAAAAAATAGAAAATAAAAGAAAAATTACCTAAAATGTGCAACGTGCATGGTGCACTCACCAGGTGAGCAGACACAGCCTAGACTTCTTCACCACTATACAAAGCAGCCATGTAATCAAAATCCTTTTGTACACCTAAAGCTATTAAAATAAAGGAAAAAAACCACATTTTTTAAAAAGAAAGCGAATCGATAAGAATCAAGTCTGTTTGTGGGGACGACAGACGACATTAAGTCTTTTAGCAGGAGGGAGCCATTGCTAGTTTTTCAAACAGGAGAGAAGAGTGAATAGAGCCGAGCTTCTGAGGTGTATGAAAAAAATGAGAAGTTGTGATCCATTGGGTTTATTTTGGGATCCGGGAACAGGTGCTGGCTGGCTGGCCGGGGTTTTCCAGGCTGCATCCCAGGCGCCCCAGTGGCACGTGGGTGCCCACTGGGCCCAACCCTGACTCAGCGCTCAGACGTTGCCATCTAGTGGCCCGAGGATGCAATTCGCACCCCCTTCGTGAGCGTGTAGAGATAAGAATTTTTTAAATCATTATTTTGCCCGGGAAGCACATGAAAGAATATTTTCTCTTTCACACAAGACGTCGTAAAAATTACATTCTGGGTCTAGCCCCTTTTGCCCCCTAAATACTTGCAGGTAATAAGGGAAACATCACATCATGGATCTAGTAACCAGCCAGAAGTCAAGGAGTTGCCCGGGTGCCTTTCTTGAGATAGTGCATTTTCCCCCATGGAGTCACTCTTCGTCTGTTACTTTAACTAAGCACACGCCAAGATATATTTGTTGGATGAAGAACTGAAATTGAAAATTGCTCTGTCTCCTCATCTCAATTCCCTCTTGCTCACTTACCAGATTTGAGTGGCACATATCTTCCCTGAAGCAAAATGAGAACAGCATCACTTGTTCACAGGACAGAGTGAAGTGAACAGAGGGTGGAATCCTGCATGCACAGCCCATTTGATGACACAGCCATGGCTTCTTCTCTTGACTGTGAGGTCTGTGTCTCTTTAATTTATCTGAGAGTACACTTGTCAGCCATTTCCCCCAAAAGTGTGCAGTTCACGTTCTGTGCAGCATCTAAGATACTTCAAACACTCGACAAAGGTCAAAAATAGAATATTCACGATAAAAATGCTCACTGTTTTCCTTGAGTTCCAGTGACAAGAGTGCAACTCTAAGTCAGTTCCTGATTTACTTGTCTACACTCCTGTAGAAGACAATTCAATTTCAGCTCAGGACAATTCAGTTTCAGCTCAGGTAGAATGATGGTGGTCGGTCCTGGCAATCGCTCAGGGAGATTTTGAGTTTTGTGATTTCAAAGAACTAATTGGTTAAGATCAGAACACATTGTCCCGGTGCTATCCAGGCACCTTCCTCAATGCCAAGTCTTTGTACCTAGAACCCATCTCTTCCTAGGGGGATGACCAGCTCACCTAGACTCCTTCAGAGACTCTGCACACAGACTTATTTCTTGCTCCTAATTTCCAGTCTCTCTCTCTCTCTCTCTCTCTCTCTCTCTCTCTCTATCTCTATCTCTCCCTTTCCACCATGAGCAGACATCCTCTTGTTTCTTTACTGAAGCTGATCATTCTGTGAGAGTGCTGCCCCTTTGGGCTGCAGTTGTACTTGAAAAGGATCATCACAAAGATCTCTGCTTCCTCATTGTCATCTCCTGACAGGAGATGTGAGTCAAGTTCACCAGACAGAGATACATAAAGCTGAGCCTCACTCACAGATACACATACTGGGGTGGGACAGACCCCAGGGAAACATATCCCACAGGATAGCCACAGGTGAAGTGAGTCCCCTCGTGGGAGCAAGGGCCCCAGAGAAAGGCAGAGTGGAGATGCCTTTAGCAGGCCTCTGTCATCCCCACAGCTTCTCCCGGCCCTTTCCCTGCCTGGGTCCTCTTGACATGGCTCCCACACCTGTTCCTACAAGGGTCCACTGTTGGCTCTCCTGACACGGGATGGCTTTAGATGTTCCCTGTACCTCTGGCCACAAACTGCTCACTTTCCTCATTTTCCCCTTCCTGCCCCAAGTCATGACTGTCCCATAAGGCTCTATCATCTTCTCTTTCTTCTTCTCCCTCTATTCTTTCTCTACACCAGGACCCACTAACCAAACCTGTATTTTGAACCCCAAGTTCTCCATGTCTGACCCTTCTTGGTGGCCAGACATGACACCTCGTGCTTGCAATAAACACTCTCCTGAGTTCTTCACGGTCGTGTCCCTCATGGCCCAGGCTGCCCCATCGATCTCCTTCATGGATGGCACAATCCCTGAGCTTCTCCCCTTGGAAATAGCCACTGGAGCTCCCCTTCTGCCTGTGCTTGCTCTGGACTCTCACAGGGTTGCTGCCTAATGTCAGCCTCATCTTTTTTGGAAAAGTGACAAGAAGGTCTCAGGGTCCAGATCTGGAATCTTGGCTCTGTCACAACACCTCTCTGAACCCTGTTTCTCATGTGTACAGTGGAGACCACCCCACAGAGCCATGGCCGCAGGGAAAGACAGTGTGCCTGATGCAGAGGAGAGAGTGAACCTGCCGTGTGGATTGTGTGAAAGACTTCCCCCGCACACAAGACTGGGCATAAGGTCTCCTCTGCTTATTCTCTGTGTCACCCAGAACACGGACTTAAATGGTTGGGCCTCAGTTTTGAGTGAAGTGAGTGGACTGAAGCAGACTGCGTGTTGGAGAAGTAGACACAGCAACACCCACCTCACGAGAGGGTGGGGAGGATTCACCCTAATCCTGAGTGTACAGGTCAATGAATTGTGCCTGGATGAATCCCCCAGAACATGTCTGTCCTTATTATTAATCTCAATTTTTTTCACATTTGAACTTCTCACCCTAGTGTCAAAGATCAATATACTTTGAACTCTCCTTTCTGCCCTAGCTTTGTCAACACACCAAGTATTTCAAAACCCATCCATTCATTTGACAAATACGCTTCACCTCCCCTCTTCCTGCACAACTTGGTGCTCTGGGGACAGGAGAGAGCTGGGCACTGAGAACAGTGTCCCCAGCCCCTCTGTGGGGTCTTCCCCTGGCTGGAAGCCCCACTCTTCTCCTTCGATGCTCCCCAGGAGAAGACACCAGTCCTTTGTCACTTACAGGGTTGGCTGCTAATGCCTATAGGGAAACAGGGTTTGTACAAACTTGAAAGTCTCCTCACTCCAATTTTAATCCTAGAGCTGCAATTCGGGGCTGCAGCCCTAATCTTCCAAGGATTACTCCTGAAATTCCCCTGGACCTCAGTCATTCTGTTGGACTTCAGCCATTCTGCATCATCAGATGAAGGGAGTTCATCAGAGCTTCTGATGTGCCCACTGCTCTAGAGTCAACCAAGGTGTGAACATCACCGCAGGTTCACTGTGAGTCACCTGCTTGAAGTTACCCATTTGCTGCCTCTCGGGTGTCTGTGCTTGTCCAGGAGCACCGTGGAAAAGGAGGCCAATTACAGCCTCACCTACCTCACAGCACTGCTGTGGGAGTTCATTTCTAAGGCATGTCATAAAGGCCCATGGAGAAGAGGAGAATGGAGCACTCTCCCTGTGTTCACTACCACTGAGCTTGCAGTGCCCATCAACGGACACTTCAGCTTCAGAAACACTGTCTGCTCAGAACTGAGTCAAATCTTTCTACGTCAGCCTTCCAGGGATTAGCAGGCCTGCCTGCTGACTCATGACTCACTTATTGTTGGTGAAGATACTTCTTGGTTGCTGTGTTCTTTCTGAGTACTGTGTCATTCAAACAATGTGTTCTCTCTAGACAGATAAAAGCATGTCCTCACTTCACCTACAGAGAGAGAAGTTCAGTCGACTGGCCTTTTGTCAGCCAAAAGTTCAGAGTGGGTTCTCTTGGAAAGAAAATTTTTTATCAATATCTCATCAATTCTTAGGACTGGTGTGGATGGAAATGGTCAAATAAGGACAGCAGGTCAAAAAAATGTGAGTGGCCACAGTTAACATTCTGCTGGACAAGGAAAAACTGAAAGCTTCTCCCATCAGAACTGAGACAAGATAAGGCTGTCCACTCTCACCTTGCCCACTTCTCAACACAGTACTGGAAGTCTTAGCCAGAGCAGTTAGGCAATAGAAAAAAAAAGAAGCCCATTCAATTTGGAAAAGAGGAAGTCAAATTGTCCATGTTTGCATCTTATACATAGAAAAACCTGAAAACTGCAAATAAAGTAAATAATTTGATTAATTTTTTCAAAAAAAACCTCTTAGGCCTGCTAAACAAATTCAGTAAAGTTGCAGGATACAAAGTGAGTATGCAAAATTCAGCAGCATTTATATACACAAATAGAACAAGCCAGCTAAAAAATAAATCAACAAAGCAATCTCACTTATACCAGCTACAAAAAGCACAATAAAATATCTAGAAATAAATGTAACCAAGAAGATGAAAAATCTCTACAAGTAAAACTACAAAACACTGATGAAAGAAATTGAAGAGGATATAAACAAGCGGAAAGACATCACATGTTCGTGGAATGGAAGAATTAATATTGTTAAAATGGCAATACTATCCAAAGCAATACTACTCAAGGCAATCTACAAAGTTAATGCAATACCTATCAAAATACAAATGACATTCTTCACAGAAATAAAAAAAATCCTTAAATTTGCATGAAACCACAAAAGACCCTGAATAGCCAATGTAATCCAGAGCAAAAAGAACAAAGCTGGAAGTGTCTCACTTCCAGACCTTAAAACATCCAACAAAGCTGTAGAAACCACAACAGCATGATACTGGCATAAAAATAGACCCATAGACCAATGGAACAGTATAGAGAACCAATAAATTAATCCACATATATACTACCAACTGATTTTTTTACAAAGTTACCAAGAACACTCATTGAGGACAGTCTCTTCAATAAATGTTGCTGGAAAAAACTGGTATCTATATGCAGAGTGACTCTAGACCTCCAGCTATCACCTCACCTCCCAAAAAAAAGAAGAAGAAGAAAAAAAGAAACCCTATACTACTCAAAATGATTAAAAGACCTAAATGTAAAGCGTGAAATGATTAAACTACTAGAAGAAAACACAGGGGAAACAGTGTAGGAAATTAGTCTGGGAATAAATTTATGAATAAGACCTCAAAAGTCCAGCAGCAAAACCAAAAATAAACAGATAAGATTATTTTAAACTAAAAACCTTCTGCACAGCAAAGGAAACAATCTACAGATTGAAAAGATAACTTACAAAATGGGAGAAAATATTTTCAAACTACTCACGGACACGGTATTAGTATCCATAATATACAAGAAACTCAAATGCCAAAAATATATATATATGATTTAAAAATGGAAAATGATCTGAACGGATACTTATGAAAAGAAGACATATAATGTTCAATAAATATATGATAAAATGCTCAACATCACTAATCATCAGGGAAATGTAAATCAAAATCCTAATGAGGTATCATGTCATCCCAGTTAACATGATCATTATTAAAAAGGAGAAAAAAAGCAAATGTTTGCAAAGATATAGTCAAAAGGGAACTCTTGTACATTGTTTATGGAAGGGTTAGCTAGTACAGCTTCTATGGAGAACATTATAAAGTTTTCTCAAAAAACTACAGTTAGAACTACCATATGATCCAGCAATCATATTACTAGGAATGTATCCAAATGAAAGGAAATTTCTTTTTTTGAGTTGGAGTCTCACTCTGTCTCCCAAATTGAAATGCAGTGGCACACTCACGGCCACCGCAGCCTCAACCTGTTGGGCTTAGGAGATCCTTCCACCTCAACCTTTCAAGTAGCTGGAACTACAGGAGCACACTGCCATGCCTGACTTATCTTTTTTTTATTTATTTATTGTAGAGATGGGGTCTCATCAAGTTGCTCAGGCTGATCTCGAACCCCTGGGCTCAGGCAGACCTCTTGCCTCGACCTCCCAAAGTGCTGGGATTATAGGAAAGGAAATTCTTATATCAAAGGGCAATCAAATTGGAAAATATGAAGTCAAATTGTCCCTGTTTGCAGATGACATGCTCTTATACATAGAAAAACCTGAAAACTCTGGAGGGGAGGAGCTTTTAGGCCTGATAAACAAATTCAATAAAGTTGCAAGATACAAAATTAATATACAAGAATCAGTAGCATTTCGATTCACAAATAGAATAACAAGCTAGCTGAAAAAGAAATCAACAAAGAAATTCAAAGACACATTGGCACCCCCACACTTACTGCAGCACTATTTGCAATAGCCAAGATATGGAATCAGCCAAGGGGCCCAACAACATATGCGTGGACTAAAATATGTGGTATATACACACAGTGGAATTCCAAAAAATAAAAATAAAATCTTGTCATTCACAGCAACATGAATAGAACTGAAGGACACTATGTTAAGTTAAATAAACCAGGAAAAGAAAGTTAAACACTGCATGTTCTTACTCATGTGTGAAAACTAAAAAAAAAGTTGATCTCATAGACATAAAAAGTAGAACAGAGGATATTAGAGGCCAGGGTGTATAGGGGAAAGGGAGGTATAGGGAGAGATTTGTTTGAAAGATACAAAATTAAAGTTACAGGAAAAGTCCTAGTGTTCTACCCCATGGTACCATGACTCTAGTTAGCAATAATATATACTTTCAAATAGCTAGGAGGATATTGAAATTTCCTAGCACAAAGAAAAAACAAATATTTGAGATTATGGATATGCGAATTATCCTGATATGAGCACTATAGATTATATGTATCAAAACGTTATTCTGTAACTCATGAATATGTACAATTATTGTTTGCAAATTTAAAAAATGACATTGAAAATGTGAGTGGACACTTACTGGAGAATTCTGGGGCATTCTAAGCTTTACAGTGAGGATTCCTAAGACATCACTCGGAAGAGTACTGACAGTTTGTTTTATTTAACAATTTTCAGAGCTATACATTTATTAGATATTTTATAATAAATTCAGTGGTAGGAAACTACACATTTTTAATGGTAAGCATGGATTTTTCTCGTGAATAATTCCTACTTGAGATGCCCCTCTTCTCACTCCATGGTAGCACTTTACTCTTGACAATTTCCCTTAACATGCATTATATCTTTGACTTCTACAGCATTTCTAAAAATGATGATGGCAGGTACCACGAAACTCATATCACAAATTAGTAAATGGGAATTTGGCAAAATTACTCCCAGGCACTTCAACTAGTGAAGATTCAGTCTCTTGCCACAGAAATTTCAAGAATGGGGCTCTGGCCACTCTCTCAAGCATGGTCTCTGTATTTGAAGACTTCCACCCAATCCTAGCTCGGCAATGTCCATGACATCTTTTACTTTGTTTCATTTTCTTTAGGCCCATGAAATCCATTTTCTGTTTATTGCATACACATGACAGGAAGCTACTTGGAAAGACCGATCGTTTAAAATGGAAACATCTGATGAAAACTGTCACTTGATGATTACTTCTAAAAGTGCTGCACTGACAGAATACAAAAAGCACATGCGTAGTTGAAAAAACCAGTGTTGGAAACAGAACGCCTGGTCTCAGCATGACTTCAGAAATGGACTGTGTCATATGTGTGTGAGAGAATCGTGTGTGTGTGTGTGTGTGTGTGTGCGTGTGTGTGAATGTGTATGAGCATGCTTTTATGATTGTGCTGTGTTGTGTGAGGGTGTGGGAGGATATTGTGAGTGTGTATTAAGTGTGCAAGTTTGTGATGGATGTGTGTGTGCATGGTTTGTGCATATGGATGCACACACACACGTGTACATTATATGTAAGTGTATGTGAATGCATTGTGTGCATGTGTGAGCATGCATACGAATGTGTATGTTCTGAGAGCGTGTGTTATCATGTTTGTCTTTGAGTTTGTGTGAGCGTATATACTTGTGAATGTATGTGAGAGTGTATGTGCATGCATGCTTGAATATGTACGTATGTGAGCAAATGTATGAATATGAATGTATGAATATGAATGTGAGTGTGTCAGTACAGGTATGTGTGTTAGTGTGTACGTGCACATAAAAAAGAAAGCATGTGTGTGTGTGCATGTTTGTGTGAGCGGTATGTGAGTATGCACATACGCTTGCACACCTGGGTCACTCTCAACAAATGAGACTCATAACCAGGGGTCTTTCTGTCATTGATCCTGTGTATCCATTTAAGAAACAATCAACATTTCTTGAGCACTTTTCTGTACGTTATTTCATGCACCTTCTACCATTATCATTTATGAAAAAACTGTCATTATGTCTGGTCACCCTGAAGCACTACAAAGTAGCAAATCCCAAAGTCTAAAATAGACTAAGACATATGTGGAAAATTACCTGGAGCAATTTCATTTCAAAGCATCCCTAATTAACTAGATAATTAGCCAAATTAGCAAAAGTTTTTTAGCCCTTGGGGCAGGCGCACACATAGGTTGCTGGTCAGACCCTGGATGTCAGGCATCAATAACACATCCTATTTTGAACATTCTCAACTTCCTCTTTCTTCTCTGGTCCCTGCTGCCAAATGGGTCTCGTTTTTTAAAAGAGAAAACCCTGATTCCTTTTAGTCACAAATCTACTTTTTTAATTCAAGAGAGTCCAAAGGGTAATCATGGGGGCTCAGAAGACAGAAAAGATCCGGTTACTGGGTTTATGAGGCACAATCGTTAGTGAGGGCACCCAGGTCATTCTCTCACTCTGACTAGGTGTCCTGACCTCACCATCCTCACTAGCAGAAATGCAAAGAAACTGTCAACTACCCAGTGAAAGGAAAATGAAAATGGTGATACATCCTATCAAATGGTGATAGGACTGTGTGGGCAAAGTCAATCCTTTAATTTATACCAAGTGGTATGCACAATCCTGTTGTGAAGTGTGTTACAATTCAAACAGACAAATAGACAAAACAGAAGGCCTGGCCCAGGGACCCTGAGCCAAGTGGTTTGAGGTAGGGCAGGCTCTGGCAGTTTCAGAAGCTCAGTGGGCCCTCCCCAAGTGCCACTGCTCCAGGAAGTATCACATCCCTCTGTGACCTAACAGACCCTTGTAATCCATGATTCTCAGACACTTGAAACCAAAATGTTGTGTGTTACATTAAGCAAATTATCTCACAGAATATCCGGAATGTGGATGACATCTCACTTCGATGCCCTCAAATTTAATACACAGTTGAATGAGATTGTGGAAATATCTAGATTGGGGTCAGAAAAATCTGGATGTTAAGGACCTCTCTAGCCTAATAGAAATGTGAGCACCTGGGCAAGCCACAATTGCTCTAAATCCAGGTCTGTTCATCTTTAAGATAAAACATTCAGTAATGCCTTGAGGTCATTGAGGGCTACAATGTCTGGAATTCCGATGATTGATTTTAGAATATAATATACTGTGAAAGATCACTCAGTATTATAGACTCTAAGTCCATCCAGGTTGCTGTGAATGTAATGATTTTGTTCTTCATGGCTGTGTAATATTCCATCATGCATATATGCCACATTTTTAAAATCCAGTCCTCTTTTGATGGGCAGCACGGTTGGTTCCATGTTCTTGCTACTGTGAACAACCCACATGTTCTCACTCATAAGTGGAACTTGAGCAATTATCGTAATACTATCAGAAAAGAAATGGCAGTAGTGGGAAACTGCCGGGAGGGGAGCAGGGAAACGGGATTGGCAATAGTGGGAATCTGCCTGGGGAAGGGGTGGGGGCACACCTCATCAACAAGGGTACCAGGATAATGAACATTTGTATACCTAACTCTGAATTGTACCCCACATCTTTAAAATAAAAGAATTTAAAGGGAAATAAAAAGAATATAATATGCTAGGATGAGGAAGCATTCTTCAGAGGAAAATTAAGAAAACTAAGTGCAAAAGTTGAAATTGCCACAACTTTTCTGCATTTCAGATCATTGCTCTGAGGAAAAAGAAAGGCAACTAAACAATTAGGAAGGAGAATTTGCAAGAGACAAAATAAAAGCAAAATAATTCTATGGAGAAACTCAGTCAAAACAGCTTCTGCAGCTCATCTCCTTACCCCAGATCCCTGCTGGGACACATTGTCATGCAAGAGGCATAAAGGATGGAGTGTTGGAGTTTGTGGGTGTCAGACAAAGGAGGTCCTATGCAGTGAGTATATTTCTGGTGGAGTCTGGAATGTAAGAATCCTTTCTGGCGCCAAGACAAAATGCTTACCCCAGGGATTGTGTATGTTCCACAGGGCCTTGATTAAAAAAGAAAAGCAGATGCTGGAGGTATTGGTTGTGATATAGATCTTGTCAGGCACATGAAATTTCACAGTTAAATAAATACGCCAATCATTTAAAATGAGTTTGAGCCTCACCAACAGACTTTCATATCATGGGCACACACACGAACACATCACATGCATACACCACAGAAAGAGATTCAAAAAGGGGGATTTCCAAGTAGATCTAAATCGCTCTTGTGACAGGAAGCATTTGAGCATAGACCATTTGATCTATTTTTTTTCTTAAAACCAAAAATGCTTCATTTTTTTCATCTGAAATATCTTGTGAAGTCAAAACACATCCAAAATGCTAATTAGCTATTCCAATGCAAAATACTTAAAGCTAAGAATTTGCATTTGGTGCTCCAGTTGGCCAATGTGTCCCAGCCAGACAACAGTCTGGGGGAATAATCTCTGAGCCCATGAACACAATATGTTTAAGTGATCCTAGCTCCTCCATGGGGAAAAATTGTGTGGAGGGCAAGTCATAGTGAGTCAGTCAGAAACACATCCTATCCTTGCCATTGGTTCAGACATCTTAAAGAGAGGAAGAAGATAAAATGTTAAGCCTAGATTTTTTTAATGGAAGTCTGCTGTCCACTTATCTCTCCTCAAAATGGACATTTGGTGAAGGCAGTCTGCCTCTAAAATCTCACCATTTCCTTTTTCTGTGGTGACGTTTACCCAAGATCCTCAACAAAGGGGAAAGGAAGATGAGAACAGTCTAAGAAAATTGGGGGCAATGCAAGACCTCTGTAGTCTCACAAGTCAAAAAGCTTTCGAAACCCAAATACTTATGTGCAGCGGAATGCAGCCAAGCCCTCCTCCAGGCCCAGATGGCCCCTTACCCTCCTGCCTGGGTCTTCAGGCAGCAAAGCAGAGCCATCCAAAGTGGGGCCCAGGGCTCTTCATTCTCTCTCTTCTCCTTCCACACTGAGGCACTTCACGTCTGAATCTTCAACCTCATAATCTGAGAAGTGAAAATGGTGACAGAACTGTGTGGGCAAAGTCATTCCTTTAACTTATATGAAGTGGTGTGCACAATAGTGTTGTGAAACATGTTACGATTAAAACAAATACAAGCCAACAAAACTGAAGCCATGGCCCAGGGACCCTGAACCAAGTGATTCGAGGTGGGGCAGGCTCTGGCAGTTTCAGAAGCTCAGTGGGCTCTTCCCAGGTGCCACTGCTCCAGGGAATATCGCATCCCTCTGTGGCCTCACAGTCCCCTGTAATCCACGATTCTCAGACACTTGCCTCTGGTCTGCACATCTTGCACAGTTTTTCCTCCCATACATCCTCAGGTTAGCAAATGTCTCCTGCTACGGTTCTCTTAGCACTCAGTGGCACTGCTAGTCACCTGGGTACCCCAGCTATAAATTTAGAATATACCCTCTGCCCCTTCTGTGTCCTTCTAGCCTTCATGGAATTCCTCTCCAGTTCCTGCCAACTACACCTGCTTTGTTTCTATCACTTGTGACCCTCACAGCCACACTCACTCACTAATTCCTGAAGACACTATTCCTGCTTCTAGTCTCTTCTCCATTTAGTTCCTATCTATGCTGATCACCAGAGGGATCCCCCTAGAATGCACACCAGAAATACCACCTCCCAAATCAAAAGTCTTAATGGTTCCTTGTTGCCAGGTACCAGTTCTCCAGCTTAGTAGTACAGTAGGATCACTTGGGGAATTTTTAAAAGTACTAATGCTTCCATGACACTTGGAGATTTTGATTGAATTGGTAAGAGTGTGGCCTGGGAACTGAGGGAGGCGTATAAAAGCTCCCAGGTTATGTGCACCAAAGCATGAGGACCCCTGGCCTCCGGTATTCCATGGGCTCTATCATCTGCTTGCTACTCAGCCTCAAATTCCAGACTTTCAACCTTGGGAGTGATCAGACTATTCCGTGTTTTTCAGGCTGCTGTTTTTGTGTATACCATTCCCTACTCATAGACAGAGATAAATATAAACTTACATGCTGATAAAGATATACACAGATATGAAAACATCATTTATAACAGCAAAAATCTACACATAATCTAAATGTTCATAAAGAAGACAAGTTAGCCTATTGTAATATCTCCAACTTGTTGGCAGTTCTATCTGTCCTTGGGATTCACCTCAGATGAAGGCCCTCAGGGGCGGAGGCTCTGAAACACTTGCATCAGAATCAGATGCTTTTCCTCTCAACACTGAGGACATATTTATGCATTTCTTATAGAACTTACCGTGTTCTGCCAAAATGATTTGTTTGGCTCTTCCCCACATGAAGCCACAAAGCTTTTGGGAAAAGGAACCAAGTCTTACTCAGTCACGTGCCAGCACACATTATCAGAGTGCCTTTTACACAACAGAAGCCCAGTAATTGCCTGTGGAATAAATGAACACATTAATCTATTTTTACGTGTTTCCTTGTAAAAATTGCAAAGAGGGACCAAAGACTTCAGCAATTAAAAGAGTAAATTAATTATGAAAAGGCAGGGATGGGAGGGGCATTAAAGTTCCTCTAACACAATCACTTTCAAAACATAGAAGGCAAGGGTCTGAAAAGAGCCGTGACTCACTGGACGTCAGCACCACCCTCTGAGCCTTGCCGGGCCCCTTCCTTGTGTTCTCACTTTTCCCGATTCACAGGGACATGAGCTTTGCTTAGGATCTGAGATGTTAGCTCTTTTCCTCAGAGCAAATGAGTGATGGCCTCAGAATCCATGAGATTAGAGGTGAGGACGGTCCTGCCGAGGTCACAGGGAAAAGGCCCCTTACTCCCCTTTGTCACGCTCCTCCTGGTCACATGCCCTTTCTCCAAGAGGAACATCTGTGTTCAGGAAAGCAGAATATAGAAGGAAGAAAATACTTGAAAGGAAAATAATTCCTCAATTTTCAGAGTACTGCTAATTCACAATAGAAGGCATGACACAGCTTTGTTCGTAAAATACGACTGTGTGAAATGCGGCAAAGGACTGTCAACTGCAATTGGGTCTGGATATCCCAGATCTCTTTCCAAAGAAGTTATTTGAGCAAAAATAAATTTTGAAGCAAATGTGGTCATGTTTGAATTGGAGGATTTCTCCAAGAACACTATTTTTGCACCTTGATTTCTTTGTTCTAAATATAATATTTCTTACATGGGTATTTATATATGCACACAATGTAAAAATTAAATGTTTCAAAGAACTGCTAAATCAATTCCAGAAAGTCCATGCAGTTGTGCTTAAAAAGAGATCAAGTTTTTGATATTATTTCAAGCTGTTTATGGCAAGTTCATTGTTCATCACACTTCAATGTGCCATGTTTCCATCTATATTTTAAGCTAAAAATTTTTTTTCCTGTAAGACCTCATAAGCAAATCACTAAATTTTAAAATGTGCTTTGTGTCAAATATGCTTACAACCACTAGTAGAGTTTGATGTGATAATTAAAGGGCATGAAATAAAAACAGCATCACAAAATTATTTATAGAAAATATAAATATATAACAGGTTCCTTTGATATGTGGCCAATCACTAGACTTTAGAAATTTACTTTCATGAAAGTTTTTTTTTTATAATTTAGTATTCAGTTATACTTACTGCACTGACAAAATTAAGAAAACATTCTAAAATTGGAATATTCCCAGCTGACGAGGGTGTGGTGGAAGTGGCTCTTCGTGTACATTGCCGAGTGGATGGCTGGGTAAATTGGCACCAACTATTCTGACAGCAATTTGGCAATGAGCCTGAAGGATGACACACCATCCTAAGACACGTAAAACATGGGAAATGTGCATGCACAGAGATGTCTACTCACAACACTATGGTTAATGGAAAGAAACTACAAACAGCCTAAAAAGCCAACAATGGAAGAATGTATGATGAAAACAACTTAAGAGCATAATAAAAATTCACTCTAAGTGATGATTGTTAGAGGGTCCTCCATTTCTGCATGTTCTGACACATAGTGCTGCCCCACGTTACGATGGAAACGGGCTCTGCCTTGAGGAAGTTCAGCAGGTCTTGGAGGTGGGAATGTGGCAAGAGGGGATAGAAACAGTTAAAATTATTCCTTTTTAAAAATCAACCTGCAAACTTCAAATCTGCTAGAGGTGAGAAAGCCAAATGACCACAGACCGCTTTCCTGGAAGTGCAAGATAGTAATCGATTCATCCTCTCTTTGTGAAGTTATCGATTTACAATCCCTGCTTGTCATATATATCCTGGAGACAATTTGTTCTTTGAAAACAAATTGTTTTTGCTAAATACCACCTTGCAAATTCCAAAGGAAAATGGATAGCCATATAACCCAACTCCTCTCCCTTACCTAAACTGACATATAAAACCCATCTCTTTCTCTGGGTTGCTCAGCCTTGGAGCATTAGCCCACTGGTGCTAATAAAATGCTACTTCCTAAGATAACCTTGGTGTCACGGTGTCTCTGTTTTCCCGCAACAGGAATGAGTCAGGGCTTGCAGGGGTGGGAACATGAGCGCCCTGGATCTCCTAGCCTAAGGTGAGGGAGGAGGTTTACTGCAGGCCCAGGTGAGTGACCAATGACACAAGTCCTACAGGGATGGGGTGGGGAGCATGCTGGTCTGACCTCAGGAAGCTGCATCTAAGCTCTCTGGTCCATTGGAAGAATGTCTGGACTGGGCCCTGTCCAAGGAAGACTTCTCCCAAGAGCCAGGGCATGACTGCTAAGCACGTAGGGATACAGATAGCACTCAGGAAGCACCTTCCCCAGCACCAAGGGCCAGGTCTGTGGGTAACAGGCCTGGGCAGAGCCTACTGGGAGTAAGGAAGAAGCAAGAACAGGTTGTTTCTCATCTGGTTCACACTGAGGCGGGGCCCATGGAAACAAGTGATGAGCTGGCAACAGGCAGGAGTGGGGACACACACACAGGTGGGCTGTCACAGGCTGCATGACAGATGCACAGCTGAATATGATTATGGCGATGACCTTCACAGCAGGGTAGCCAGCATCCCTGGACCTGTCTCTTACACAAGCCTGGGGTCAAGCATTCTCCAAGCCTGTCCCTGCATGACATGCAGGTGGAGGTGAGGGAAGGGAGGTCATGGACAGCAGCAGGGACAGCGCCCGCCTGTGTCCTGCAAAGACTTGCACTGCAGGCTGAGAGACCCTGAATGAGATTCACTTTACTCCTGTCATAGCATTTGTAAGGCACTATCCCAGGATCTTCCCAAGCAAAGAAAAATGAAAGGTTGACACGTATAATAGCAAAAGACTGGAAGGGGATACATGCTTAACGTAATAGTGAAGGCTCATTCAACTGTGACACATATCACAATGTACCCACCATTATATGGCCAGTAAAATGAATTTTAGCAAATATTTTATAATAATTGTACTTCCTCTATCCCCTGGCAGAAATTAAGCAAACAGCATTAAAAATAAGAAATACCCAACTGGCTCCACTCCAGTGTTTGGTCCCTGCCCAATCTCCTCAGTTCCATGGCCTGGTCACACACTGGCCACCTACTGGCCTGCATCTGGCCCTCAGCAGCATCACAGGCCTGCTCAGACACACATGTGGGGGCCTGTTGGGGGTCCCTTGCTCATGGTCTCTGTGCCCAGGCTCTAGTCTGTGCTCCATGCCCAGCACCCTCTGAGAGTGAATCCTGTAGGTCCCCAACCTGTCACCAGGCCACTCATCTGCTTTCCATAACTCAGGGATGGGTCTCCTCGGGACATAACAGGGTATGCCTCTTATGAATAAGGTGACATATTTCTGCTATATGTAAATAGAGTTATTTAATTCAAATTTTGATGAACTATCTTCTTTTTAATGTGGGTGTTACCCCATGAACACACTGAAGAATTATAAAAATAATAGTTTTGCACCTACTATTTTAAAATTCATCACACATTTTACATTCATTAAAATGCACACATATTGATAACAATAAACACAGATGTGAGTTGAGTACCTCACCTGGGCTGACATTGAGTATCACGGCAATGATTCCCTTGTCCTCAGGCTTCCCTAATCCAGTGACTGACATGGCCTGAGTGCTTCATCTAAGCTCTTGGGTCCATCAGGAGAATGATGGGACTAGGTCCAGGCCAAGAAAAAATGCTCCCAAAAGCCAGGGGCAGGACCACGGAGGATGACACTTCCCCTGCTTTAGGACTAGGTACCCTTTATCTTACCAATGAAAAATCAGTATTTCTTTGCTAAGAATGTATTGACTACGCCCACATTTCACCTTGAGCTGCATACACAGCCTCAGATTCACTTATGTGAAGTTCCCCTTAGATAGCTCAGAAACAACTGGTTTTACCACAAAAACCTGGATCACCATTGGATGTATCCTCTTTCAATGTCAGATTTAGGCTATGGAGTTCACAGGTGCCTAAACAGTATATTTCACGGTGCAAAAATCCCTACCTATGTCGTGCTCAGTCCACAAAACCTTACAATCATTAAATCGCCACATATAATTTTGTCAAGATAAACCCACATCATTTGTTAGCCTGTTAAGCTTTCAATTGTTTTAAAACCTCTATGCTTAAAATGAAATTTTATTTCTATTTTCTCTAAAAGAAAGCAATTGCAGATTTTTTAATGGAAAATTATGTTCAATGTTTCAAATAAAAATATAATATTTCCCCATTTAATTATTTTAGAAAGGGCATCATGATAAAACAGCTAATGATTTGGGCAAAAATTTAAAAGTCATATCATAAGTAGTATTCTGCATGAATAATAATTAACCTTTTCAATAGTCTATGATATCAAATGTATAAATCAAACAAGAAGCATTGAACTCTGGAGCTGTCTCTATTCTGCATTTTCTTGTTCATAGTATTTTATCAGTCACTTTTCTTGGGGAAAAGCAAATAAAAATGAGCAAGACTCAATTCTAGACCCCCAAAGACTAGAGACTTCATCCTTTCCTAAAAGAATGTAGGAGCCTCATTCTACCAAGATAGCAGAGGGAAGGTTGCTCTGAAATGGAGACGTTTTCTCCGAGTCTTATGTCCTGAAGGGGGAAGCATTCCAGGCAATTGTGTAGAGAGACATCACCTGGGAAACTGGTAAGGAGGGTGTTGTTTCTGCCCAGTGGAGGGGGGGTACATAGTGGCAGAAGCTGAGGCTGAAATGTGGTGGCTCTTTAAGGCCATGAATCCCCTATGCGGTTGGGGGGTTGTGATCAATCCCTTCAGCTCTTCTGCAAGGACACTGGATATCTTAGCACCCTGTGGCCAATGGGCAGCACTCATACAGCTGTTACTTTAACCACTGTCTGGTTTGTCTCCTTTCCGGCTCCCTAATCCACTTCCTGCTCAGTCCACTTGGCACACACCATTGCTGCTGAGGCTGTTCTTCCAGATTTATTCAATTCAATAAGTGTCCTCATTCCAGAAATGCCTAGAAAGTGGTAATCCTGCATCATACCTCAACTTGGTTACAACTCTATGGCCTGACCTCCCACCCCCATGAACCAGACAAAGGCCTTTATGAACAGCCTGGTCCCCTGTGGCTCCACCACACCCACAGTAGAAGTCATCAAGTTCTTCTGGGTGGTACGGACAGTCTATGACTCTGTTCTTTAAGAAATGGCCATCTGAATGTGAAAGTTCCCAGGAAAACATCAGACCACACGAAGCCCCATGCCACTCTTAGGGCCCCATCCATAGGCCTGCCTCCTAACTTAACTTTTTTCAAATGTTTTAAAGTAAAGCACCTTTTTCTTCTTTGTTTTTTTCCTTTTTCTTCTTTATTGATATATAACAGGTAAACTGAAAACATCCACCATCACACAGTAACAGTTTCGCCCCCCAAAAAATCTCTTCATAGACCCTGCCTATCATTGAGCATCCTTTCCCAAAGAGAACCACTACTCTGACTTCTAGCATCATGCATTGCCTTGCTCTTTTTTTGAGATTTCTGCAAAATGAATCAATCATGCACTCTTTGGTGTCTGACTTCTTTTCTCAACATTTTGTGAGGTTCCATCATGCAACACAACTGGATGAATAAAGCAGAAGTTACTTATTTATTCTGCTCTATGTGAGTAGATGGCTTGTTTCTGATTTTCAGCTATAAGCATTCCATCTAGGTCTTTTTTTGCACATATGTACACATTTCTGCTGCTTATAAATCTAGGAGTGGCTTTACTGGCCCACAGAGTAAGCAAATAGGCTCTTTAAGTGATATTCCAAGTTGTTTTCCAAAGTATTTGTGCTATTTTAGATCCCCACTAACCATGTATGAGAGTTTCAGTTGCTCTACATCTCTGTCAGCACCTTTTTTGTTTGTTTATTTGTTTGTTTCAGCTCTTTTATTTTGGCCAGTCTGGTGTATGGGTTGATACCACATTGTGCTTTAATTGTAAATTTCTTTTTTTTAAAGAAATTTTTAAAAATTAATATAATACATGTATTAAATATTTGAATAACCTTTTGTGTAGAATGTGACTTAAGTCTATTCTCTAGTTTTCCATATGTTTGTGGGCCTTCTTTATTAATTTGCAGGGATTCTTTATATGTTTTGAATATAAACCATTTATTGCACCTCTTCACTTGATGTCTTTTGATATACAGATTTTCTTAATTTTGATGCATTCATTTCTTCTATCTTTATAATTTATGCTTAGCAAAATGCTCGTCAATAATTTTTTCCTTGTTAAGTGTACATGAAAATATTCTGCTCTGTAGTTTTCTAGAAGCTTTTATTTTTTACCATTGATACTTAGACCTTCAGTTCACTTGAAATTTATTTTCATGTAAGGTAAGAATAACTTTTTATTCTTTCTTTTCCATGTAGCATCTTATTTTTTAAACCACTTTTTTCTCCACTACCTTTTAGGACAAGTTTTGTTAAAAATAGCAAAACACACACACACAAACACACAAAAATGAGTTCTTATATGTGTGTGTCTCTTTCTACACATTTCATCTGGTTGCATTGGTCTTTTCAGCTATACTTTCATGAATGCAACACTGCCATAACTACTACAACTGTATGTTATACATCCTGATATTTATGAAGTAATTCCTTCTAATGGGCTTGTCCTTTCTAATATTCTCTTGACAGCTCTGAGCCCTTTGTATTTCTTTTCAAATTATAAAATCAGCTTGTCAATTTCCACTCCAAAAAGATTTGCTGATATATTACTCTGCATATAAGTTGTGAATAACTTCAAAATTCCAATATTTCAATTTTCCAAATAATTCAGTTCATAAATACAGATCATCCCTTCATTATGTAGTATGCATTAGTTAATAGTAATCATATTTTGTAGTTTTCTGTGTAAAGATATTTATGTCATTGATTAGAGTTTGTCCTGGCCAAGTGGTGTTTTATGGTATTATCTAGGTTATCTAATTTAAATTTTTATTTTTTATTTTTTTGCTGCTAGCTTATGGAAATGCAATTGATTTTCCAGACTGACATTTTATCCAGTAATATAAAGCAAATATTAAGTTAGCCTACTTATTAATTCTCACAACTTAACTATGGATTCCTCTTTTCTATATCCATAACTGTTGTTTCTGAATAACATGCTTTATTTATTTCTTTTCAATCCATGTACCTATGATTTATTTTATTTCCTTTATTACAATTGCTAGTACAATATTAGTACTAGAAGGCAGTCTTGTCTCCTTCCCAATTTTTAAGGAAACTCTTTGAACATTTCACCAGTAACTGATGGTTGCTGCAAAATTTTGTAAGTTTTTTCTATCAATAAAGAAAGCTTACTTCTATTTCCAGTATCTAAGACTATCATAAACAATTAGTGAAGGTTATCAAATTTTTCTCCATTGATAAAAATCAAAATATAATTCCTCTTGTGTTATATTAACATGGCGAATCACTCTGATTTTTAAATATAAAATCATCTTCTATTGCAATAAATCAGATCAAGATGATGTGACATATTAACTACATCAGTACTTACCAATGTTTTCATTATTAAAATCTCCTCAAATTACCTAATTTTCGTCTACAATCAATTTCCAAATACCCAAAAGGATTATAGCTTTCTCCTTTTTTTACTTTCAATTAAAAAGGCAGCATATAGTTAGATTTTATTTACGTTTGTTTTAAAGATGCAGTTTTTAAAAAAAAATTAGTCTATTTACAGATATGGCTGATTTTATATCTGCCATCTTTCTTTTTACTTCAGGTTATTATTTCTACCTGTTCTATCTTATTCTTGATTTCCTTTCTTGCCTTATTTTTGAATTGATTGTGTAGTTTTTATTCCACTCTCCCCGCTAATATTTTTGTAATTAAATATTATTTTCTATCTTTTTGGTGGTTATCCTAGAGATTACAGCTTGTATTGTTTACTTGGTAAAGTCTAATGGTATTTTGTACTTTACTTAGCGAGGTAATGCAGGGAAACTTTGTGCAATTTAATGACATTTATATTCTCCTGACTTTTATGTCATTGCTAAAGATAGGATGTGTAGTGTCTTTTAACTTTTTAAATGTTGAAATAATTTCAAACTCATTAAAAAGTACAACAAAAGTATAGAAAAATATTTTATTTCTTTTACCCCTTTATTCAGGTTCACCATTTTTAACATATTTGCCACTTTCATTTTATCATGCTTTCTCTCTGTCTCTGTAGATAAATATTTTTTTCTGAACAATTTAAGAGAATTTGCATGTATCATGCCCCATAACTAATACCTCAGTGTATATTTTAAGATGAAAATATTTTCTTACATAGCTATAATACAGTTTAAAAATTCAAGAAATGTGTCACAATTATAAAACTTTAAATAATTTACAGTTAATATTCTAACTTTGCCATTTTTCTTTGTAACACATTTTCTCCAAGCACAGGATTCAATCTGAGATGGCATAATGCATTTATCTATCTTGTGTCTCTGTTCTTCTTTAACCTAAAATAGTTTCTTGTTATAACACTGACATTTTAAACAATACAGATTAGATATTTTAAATAGTGTTTCTTCATTTGACTTCTCTAATTTAGCCTCACAAATTTCTCACTTGAAACAACATGACACTGTGTCATTCTCAGGGTAGCATGCAAAGGAACATGACACCCATCCAGCCAGTTTCGACCAATTTATGATGAGAATTCTGACTCATAACAATATTAACACATTTGTTTTCCTGAATTCACACTAAAATAGCTTCATAATTGCTGTACACATATCATTACAATCCACACACCTGCTACTGAGCACGCAAGATTTGATTGCAGGTTTTATTCTGAAGACTGCAGTTTTGGAATCAAACTGCAATGTTCAATTTACTTGCATTTAACCTTTTACTTCGCTGTGATATGAAGTAGAGTGACATTCATTTATTTCTATTTTCATTTAGTTTTATTGTTCTTATAATTGTTAAATTAATGTTATTTTCTTTAATATGTAGAATATTAACATATTTCTATAACTTAAAACTCTGTAAGACATACCCAGACAATTATCTTCTGCTCTGGCCTTTCAACACTATTAATCCCACACCTTTTACTAATTTACTAGATTTATTTTCTATTGTTTCCTGGTTTATCCTTTAGTGTTTTCTTTGCCAAAATTGGAATACATTTGTATATTTTATTATTTTCCCTTCTTTCTTTGCAAAAGGTAGAGTGCTATAGGTACTCTTGGACACTTTGAAAGAGTTACATTATCAGTGACTCTTCCAAACCACATTAAAATCATTCATAAAGATCTTTCTTAATTTTTTATATAACTGCATATTTTGGTGTGTGCAAATGCCACATATTTTAGCCACTATTCTACATTCGGACATTTAGGTAATTTCCAGTATTTTGCAAGCACAAACAGTGCTATAATTATTAATTTGTACTTTTTTAATGCTAGAGGTATGATTAGAGTATATTTCAAGAAATGGGATTGCTGAGTCAAATATAATTTTTAAATATTGCCAAGTCCCACTCCATAAGAATTGTGTCACAGTTTTTTCACTGGTAAAATATGAATGCCTATTTCAGTTCATTAGAGACATGACAACAAGTTTATTGTCAAGCTTTTGAAGTCTTGTCTATCTGTGCAGTTGTCAATTGGTATAGTTAATATGTGCATTTCTCTTATTATGTGTTAAGTTTGTGCATTTTTAATATCTTTAAGATCTATTTTTGCATCACTTTTTATTTTTATCTTTTTATTTTTAGATTCAAGGGATACATGTGCAGGTGTGTTACATAGATTTACTATGTGATCATAAGGTATAGGCTTCTATTAAGCTCATTATCCAAAAGGTGTGCATGGTACCCAATGAATAGTTTTTCCAACCCTTGTCCCCCTCCCTTCTTCTCCTCTTAAGAGCCTCCAGTATCTGTTGGTCCTTTCTTTTTTGCTTACCTACTGTTTAGCTTCCACATATACATGAGAATATATGGTATTCTGTTTTCTATTCTGTGTTACTGTGCTCAAGATAATGGCCTCCAGCTGCATCCACATTGTTGCAAAGGACATGATTTTATTCTTCTTCATGGCTGTGTAGTATTCATTCCATGGTGTATAAGTATCGCCTTATTTTTTTAATTCAATCTACCATTGATGAGTACCTGGACTGGTTCTATTTTTGCTACTGTAAATAGTGGCTGTGATAAACATGAGATCAGGTATCTTTCCAATGGAACAATTTATACTCCTTTGGATATATACTCAGTAATGGGGTTGCTGGATCATATGGCAAATCTATTTTTACTTCTTTGAGAAATCTCCAAACTGATTTCCACAGAGGCCGAATTAGCTTGTGTTCCCACCAACAGCATATGAGCAATTCCTTTTCTCTGCAACCTTGCCAACATCTGTTGTTTTATGACTTTTCAATGATAGCTGGTTTGATGGGTGTGAAGTGGTATTTCATTGATCATTCTTGATTTGTATTTCTCTGTTCATTAGTGACAACTAAGCATTTATTCATATGTTTATTGGCCGCTTATGTGTGTTCTTTTGGGAAGTATCTGTTCATGTCCTTTGTTCACGTTTTGATGGTGCTATTTGTTTTTGTTTGTTTATTTTCCCTGTCAATTAATTTGAGTTCCTTCTAGATTCTGGATATTAAGCCTTTGCCAGATGCACAGTTTGCAAATATTCTCTGCCATTCTGTAGACTGTCTATTTACTCTGTTGATAGTTTCTTTTGCTGTGCTCTTTTAATTAGGTCTTACTTGTCGATTTTTGGTTTTGTTGCATTTGTTTTTGAGGACTTGGTCATACACATTGCCCAAAGCAACACCCAAAAGAGTATTTCCTAGGCTTTCTTCCAGGAGTTTTATAGTTTGAGGTCTTACATTTAAGTCTTTCTTTCTTTGTGAATCAACTATTTATCTATATCTTGCACATTTTTATAGGGCTTTTAGATTTATTTTTTACCATTTTAAAATGTTCCTTATATATTAGTGATATTAGTTTCCATATCTGTGATTTATGTTACAACATTGACTCAAGATTATTCTTAGTGTTTTTGCTAGGAACACATTTTTCTTTTTAAGTAGTCAACTTCATCAATCCTTCAGTGTTTCCTCTAGATTAAGAAACATTAGAAAGTCTTTCCATACACTGGAGGTTTTGAAGTTATTCACACAGGTTTTCTTTTATTGTATACTTTCAATATTATATTACTATCACTGATACTTATAGAGTTTTTTGTATGTGTAAACTGAAGAATAAATATAATTTCATCTTCTTCCTAATGCCTATCCTGCTGGCCCAGAAGCACTAATTAAGAAAGTCAACTTTGCCTAGTGATTTGATATGCTGCCTTCATCATATTCTGAATGCCTGTATGTAATTGGATTAATGTTGATAGTCCCCATTGTTATCCACCAGTTTGCTTCTCAGTGCATGCACTAGGATAATACTGTTTTCATTCTGTGGCTTTGTAGTAATGTTTGGTAGAGCATTAATCTTTCATAATTCTTTCATAATTCTTCCTTTCCTGCTTATTCGCATGTGTTTGTTTTGCAACATGAACATTAGCATCACCTGCTTAAGTCCAGGGGAAAAAAAGCTTTTTGGTATTTTTATTGGGATTACATTAAATTTATGAACAGTAGAATTGCCATTTTAATGATGTTTACACATCACAGAAAAGTACAAAGTTGTCCATGTTTTTCAAGTCTGCTTTCTGTCTTTCAGAAATGTTTCCCAATTTTCTTCACAGAGATTTCGAGTACTTAATTTTATTTTTAAGTATTCTTATCTACTTAACTCTTTTGATAGAAATTAGCTTGCTGTTGAATAGTTTTTATTAGAAATTGGTACTTTTATCAAGGACTTTTCCAGTATCCAGAAATATAACTGCATAATTATTTTCCTTAAACATATTAATAAGGTAAATAATATTAACAGATTTTCTAGTGTTGACTCATCCTTGAGTTTAGGCACAAAACCATTTGGTCTTGGAGTAGTCTTCTTAATTATTTCTTCATGTGGTTTTGGAATCTATTTGCTATACTTTTAGGAGTTTTTAATTATTTAAAATTTATTCTGACTTTCAAATTTCTTTTTCATGTTATTTTTATCAGACTTAAGTATTATTGTTACATTTATTTTATAAAACGAATTGAGAAATTTTGATCTACTCTCTAAAATTCCCAGAAAAACTATCTGGGCCTGATGGTTTTATACAAAATATTCATGAATAACTTTCTCTTGTCCCCTCCCCCCTCCCCGCTCCCAGTAGAAATTGACTGCTTAGGCATTCTATCACTATTAGAATTAATTTTAAACTCTATTTTCCAAGACTAATTCATTTCACCAAGGTTTCCAATTATACAAACACAAATGCAATCAAAGTAGTCTCTGGTAATTCTCAAATTTCTTCTAGACATTCTTTTTATCCCTCTCTCCCTCTGTTTTTTTCTCACTTTCACTCTTTCTCTGGCCTCCTCTCCCTCCCGTCCTTCCTCTCTCCCTCTTTCTCCCTCTCCCTCTTTCCCCTCTCACCTCATGGTGTTAGTACCATTACAGATACGTTAGATCTTTTTCATATTACCAATGTGTCCCTTTTTAAAAAAAAATTCTTAAATCCTTTTTTTGCTCTAATTGGATTCAATTCATTGCTAAACTTATCCTTTGAGTTATTTTCTTTTTGAATTTGTTAAGTTTTAGAATATCCACTTGGGATTTTTTCAAATATTCTATTACCAGTTTTATTATCTTGAACACATAGTTATTTTAGTCGATATATAAAGATCACATGCTATCAATTCCCTATATGAATTTTTCTCTTTTCTTTGAAGTCTTTTCTTTCTTTCTTTTTTTTTAAATATAGTTTTCTCCTTGCCTATATACACCTGGATGGCTCACATTGTGTATAAAAAATTGTGCAATAATTTTCTTTCTCAGACATTATTTGCCTTTATTTCTAGCAGATGGCCTGTGCTCTAGCTATCTACAGACACTTTTATTTTAATCAGGGATTGAGATTGTTCAAAGATGATTCAGAGATGTCTGGCCCATCTTCAATTGTCTCTTACCACTTTCAGAGCTCAGTCCAAGCTCTGAGTGGGGGCAGTGCCCAGCTTTGGTCAAACTCTTAACAATCCCCCTACCTCACCTCCAGCCTTTCTGGAATTGATAGGCACTGAAGATAACAATTATCCCTCATTCTGACCTGTTTTCCCCTGGGAACTGTCTTCCTATTCTCTACTGGCCTTCCAATGCCTTCTATAAAGTATTCTTATATTTCACCCAGAAGGATTCATTTGAGTTACTTAGTATCTCATTCTTGCAAATGGAACTAAATTTACATTTTAATCAAATATGCATATGTTGTGCAATAACATGGGATTTTAAAAATCAAACACTGAACTTCACAGCAACATCATGCTGAGACCAACCACTTAAAGTTAAAAGCCTAACTTGCACATTGTACCTTCTCATACATCCCCTCTCACCATGGATGCTACAGTAGAAAAGTTTCAGAACTACCAATGTCTCTGGAGGCTGAGAATGTCCATCTGACTCCAGGAGTTTTGTCTAAAGTAATTGTGAAGTAGAAGCTTCTATTTATAGAGACGCTGATAGTGTCACGACTTGTGTATGAAGAATGATTTGGGGTTTGGCAAGAATAGGGTAGCTGTCCAGAAGTTCAGAGAAGACAACTGGCCACCCCTGAACATAAAACTTCCAGGAGATAATTCAAGAAACTCAAGTGAAGGATGACTCCAAGAGTGTTCGGCTTAGGAAATGTTGAGTTTGTACACACAGGAAGCTACAGGTGGGAGATCAACTCTCATGACAACACAACTGTGAGAATCAGTTTGAAGATAGGCAACAAGAGGCTTCCTCTCTTTCTGGGAACTTCTTATAAGACACTTTGTGTTAAAACCAGGGACCTAACAAATTATAACTTGTTTTATTTTAGGCCAACTCCAAATGTGAGCTGTAATTCTGAAAAAAGGACCTGGGTGTTAAGAATCGGGGCACAGCAGACCATGGGGCTGACTCACCACCCCCCAATACCTGCGGTGGTTCTGTGTTACCCTGCTTGTCGCCCAGCATCATCCTGTCCTGATTCTGTACATATTTCCACTTCTTACCCTCTCGGTTCATAAACTGACCATACAAACAGTGGTATAATTTCATGGAATGCACATTAGAAATACCTCATCCAGTCTTAGTGTCCTCCTGCTGCAAACTGAGCATATCTAGAATCCCTCTCACAGGGGATCAAGGGGGATGGGGTGAAGAAGTGATTGTAACTTAATTCAGTACTAAAGAAGTTACCTAATAATACTTATGGCATAACACCTTGGTAGTTTCCACTTGTGATTGAGCTATTTCCCATGAATATTATGTCTAACCTCTTGATCGGCCTAATTTTGTAACAACAAATGTCACATTACAGCCATTTTTTTTCCAGGAAATTATTTAAGTGAGATTTTAAATATTCAATGTAAATGAAGCAAACTGTATTATATTGCCAAGTCTGCCCCCTAAATTTTTATTTAACAATTTTTAAAAGAGATAAAGATAAATCACATTGTCATATGCTTAGCTTGTACACAGCTTTGGCTTTGGAAAATCCCTAAAAGTTCCAAAAAGAAGCAAACTACATTTTTAACCCAAAATCCAAAGAAACAAACAACTGAAGTGTTTATACACATTATGACCCCACTAGCCCATTAATCCTACTAATTGCCAGTAAATCTGTTTATTTTCCTTTCTGTATTTAAGTAGAATGTAAATTGTGAAATAACTTTGCTTTTTCATCTGCATGGAAAAAAATGTCCTTTGAAGCTCACCTCATGGCATGTGGTGGTTCACCTCCTATTCATCCTTACCGTATACACCCATACTAACTACTCTCCTCATGTTAAGTGAAGGATTGGGATCACTTTTCCAACTCCTGCCTACGGTCTAGGAAAATTCAGAACGTAGGTAGGTGACACAGCCAACATTCATGGCATGTTCCTAGGTTTTCTTCCCTACAATGATCTTCATTCCTCTTCATTAAGACTTTAGAAGCCCTCATGCCCCAGGGAAGCAATTACAGTTTAACATGTCCTGAGTGGAGACAGGCTGAATAGGCCCTACAGTTGGGTAAGAGGTATATCCAGGGTGAAGGTTGGTCAAGAGGCAGAACCTGTGCCCTCAGGGAAGGGGGGTGGATGGACAAAGACCCCTCCCCTCTCAGCCAACTGCTGTGCCCTGAAAACAAGCCCATCATACCCTATTTTCTGGCTCACAAAAAGCACAAAATTTGAATTCAGAATCCACCAATTCTTGCCTGTAACTCCTAGAAAAAGTTCATCTTTGTGCTGTCAATTTCTTCATTTGTAAAGGGAAAAATTTCTACATCACGGGGCTTCTGTAAAATGTATGTGAAATGCATACCTAGTAGGTGACACATTTTTATTCTTTATAAATTTTATTGAACTACCATATTCAATTAAAGAGTGTTTTCATTGAGTGTCTTAGTAAGCTTAGACTACTACAACAAAATACCACAGACAGGGGAGTTTAAATGACAGAAATTTATTTATCATAGTTCTGAAGGCTGGAAATCCAAGATCAAAGTACTGACCAATTCAGTTCCTAGTGTAGGCTCTTCTCTTGGTTTACAGAGAGCTTAAAGGAGGTACCTATAGAAATCTAGAAGAAACTTAGCTCATTTTTAGTTTAGTCTTTTTGCCTCAGCATAGCTATTAGAAAGCATTCAGACATTCTATTGCAGGCCAAATGGCAGCCTATCCCACCCCTTTGGCAAATCCCCATCAGATGCAAGACCAGAACAGTCCAACCTTTCAATTCATAGTTTAACATTATAACCTCTAGTAAACTTTTAGGTTCCTTGTCAAGGTGTAAGGTCAAAGATCACCCTTTGGCTGGCCAAAGCCATAAAAATGATAATATGACCACCTTTGGTCACGAAGTTTGTGGACTGCAAATGTCTAACAAGTCTCTTGCAGGAAAAACCTCTCTGTTAACCTAATCAGCCCTTTGTGACCTACATGACACAGACAGACCCCACCATGGCAGCAATCATGTGACTAACCCACCCATCTGCATGCTGTCCGTCACCTGACATCAGTAGCTATGCTTGCCTGCCCCTTCGTGGTGATGTGGAGTAGACCACCACCCAATCACCTCAATGATCTTCCCTCATCAAGGGGAATGGTTAAAAGGACTCAACCACAAGCAGCTAACAGTCGTTGCCTTGCTAGACTCCGGTATGACCATGTGCTATTTGAGCTATGGCTGTTGCCATGCTGCCTGACTTTGGCTCCCTCCCCCACCTTGGGGAAGTGAATATTCTTTTTCTCTTTCTAATTTACGTTAAATGAACAATATTTTCTAATCTAACTTCTGTGCAATTCTTTGCATCTTTCATGTGGCATTGGATCACACCCCAGACAGCCACACTCATCTTAGAGTGCCAGCCCTCTTCCTGTCTGTGAAAAGTGATCTTTTTCTTAAATAAATCTTTTCTTTCTTCATCTCTTTGTGTTGCAAACCTTTACGTCAGTCAGATCTCTGGTTACCTGTGTGCACCTCCAGCACACCAGCTCCAGGCAGTATTGTGCCCCTCCGGACCTTCCTTCCCAAACAAGAATCACTTTCTTTCTGTGTCCTTGCACAATTATGAGAGATCTTGTCTCTTCTTATAAGGGTACTAATCTTATTCAAGAGGGCTTCACCTTCATGGTGCAATTATTTCCCAAAGTCGTAAGGATGAATCAAGAACCAAAACATAATCTGGCGGGCAGGGATCAAAGCCGGACACAAAAGCAGGTAATGGTGGATGGGTAGCAATTGAAGGAACAGAGATTTGATTCAGGAAAGCAGTTCCCTCCTCCTCTACTTCTCAGCATGATCATTTTCTCTATGGAGTAAATAAGAGGATTCAAAGGAGAACTCTTGTCTTCCTGGTCTTCATCCTCTTATTATTCCTCATGAACACATCTTTTGTCTCAATTTGAGAATCATCTTATCAATTAAATGAAGAACACTGAGAGTATGGATACATGAATTGGGTAGTGGTTGATATGTTGATAAATAGCTTACATATCTTTTGCTAGACTTTTCCCTGAATATTCAATATGATATGAAATTACTGTCAATGATGAATTCCCTTCACCTTTGCAAATTGCTTGATACAAATATAAAAATGCAATATATCTTCTATACAGCCAACTGGCAAAGCATTCTTATCTTGGATGTTCCTTTCCCTCTTTCTGCTTCTCTTTGCCTCCTCTGCATTTTCAAACCTACTTTTTCTGCAACCCACTGACATTTCTCTCTCCCAAATTTTGTTTCAGAAGCAGCTATCTCTACAAGCCCCAATATCTTCATTGTCAAGTTCAATGTCATGCTAATTCATACCTTCCCCACTTTCTCTGATTTATCTGTTACTCTTGACTGGTCCATTCCCTTGTCTTCTGGAAGTCCATTCTCTGACATGTTTCTCCTTATCTCTCTGACCACTTCTCAGCAGTCTCTATCCTTCCTCCTTAAATGTGGTTCAACCCAAGAGCTCATACTCTCTCCTGTTTTGGTCCTTGAATCCAGAGTGTTGATTTTACTAAATAATGTGAAGGGATTCTGCAATTGCTTTAACTGGTGTTTGTGCCATAACAATATTTTTACATTCAGTCAAGCATACATTATAAAGTATAAAAGGTGAATTTTAAAATAAAGTCTTTAAGAAAATTTTGTATGTGAACAAAACTTCTACACTTCGTGGTACAAATTCACACTCCAATTCTTTCTTGGTGGAAAGTTTTGAGAAGTTTTGAGAATCAAATCTCCACTTCTCAGATTGTAATACGAGATTCAAACACAACACACCCCCTCCCCAATCCTTTTCCCTCTACTCACCCTGCATTTCACCAAACTGAAGTTGAGCATATCAAATATGAGACTGACTATAGTCATAAGCCTTGAGCAGGAACTGTAGCTTAGTCTAAACTGGGGTATCTGAAACATAGAATTTATATACATGAATGCATAGATTCAATTGGATTTCAGTCAATATTTAAAACCAAATGAAATATCACACAGCAGAGTCTTGCTGCAAAGTCCTACTATGATGAAAAAAGCACGAGAGAATAAAGGAAAGATAGAATTGAAGAGACATATTTCAGCTAATTTTTAAATGGTTGCATTTGCCTGTTATCCCTGTAAGTGTAAACAACATTTAAACTCAGAATGTTCATGACAACTTGCCTTCTAATTAATAACTCACATTGGAATAACATTCACCCTGGACTATTACCTAACATAGGAAATTTCAGTCCAAGAGATAAATTTTACATAATTATTTGTTTCCAAAGAAATAAAATAATGCTCATTGTATCACTTCCAGATGCAATATGCCAACACTAGCACCATCATTTCAGGTTGATACTGTCCCAAGCCCACTCAAACAAAATAAAATTTTCATCTGGGCTAATCATTTGGCTAAAATAACAAGTTTACAGAGAAGTGCTTGTTTTGTGTTTGCAACTTCTTTAAAGAAATCTACAAAGGGGAATATTATGTTTTAGTTCTTATAGGTAGGGAGAAGACATCATCCTCGAATTTTTATTTGTTTCTGATGATATGATTTTTTAATTTAAATGATAGAGTTTGGTCGGGTTCGGTGGCTCAGCCTATAATCCCAGCACTTTGGGAGGCTGAGGCAAGTGAATTGCCTGAGCCCGCTGGTTCGAGACCAGCCCGGGCCACTTGGTGAGACCTTGTCTCTACAATAAATCAAAAATTACCTGGGCGTGGTAGCACGCATCTGTAGTTCTGGCTACTTGGAAGGCTGAGGCAGAAGGATCGCCAGAGCCCAGCAGATGGATGCTGGGGTGGTTGTGGGCATGCACTGCACTCCAGCCAGGGTGATGAAGTGAGACTTCAACTCATAAATAAATAAATAAATAAGTAAATGATAGAATTTACTGGACCACTGACACTTCTGCCACCCTAAGTAGTACCTGTGCCACCAATTTCAAATCTATTAGTCAGGGATAAAGAAAGTATGGGATATTTGGGAATCTCTTAATTGAATGCCAACAAAATTATTATTCTGTTGCTGTGGCCACTTTAACTTACCTTTTCTTCACTCAACTCAAGTTATAAGTGTTATAACTTCACTGCAACCAAATACTCATAGCATTTCATCTATAATAATGTCTTAATGATTGGCTAGCTCTAAACTCATTTTCAACTATGAATTAAGTGACATCTTAAAAACTTTGAATCATTAATTATTGAACTACAACTAGACCTGAGTAATTATTTTGAAAACTTTATTTAACTTTCAAAAAATTGTCAAACCAAAAGTCAAAAAATTTCAGTATGAGCTGCCAAAGCTGGAGTTTCACCCAGACTGGTATAAACTTCAGTAACCAATGAACCTAAACTAGAACAGAAATGAAAAATGCACTGGTTCAACTCCATGGCACATCTCCATTGTTTTGTTTTGGTTTCTCTGTTAAAGATAAAATAAAATGTTGAACTTGATCTCAGAATCAATTTTTATTTAGTATTTCAAGACACCCCCACACCCCCCCACACACACATTCTCTCTCTCTCTCTCTCTCTTTGCCTCCTCTGCATTTTCAAACCTACTTTTTCTGCAACCCACTGACATTTCTCTCTCCCAAATTTTGTTTCAGAAGCAGCTATCTCTACAAGC